>CM060955.1:93183717-93448717 GCA_030765055.1 Mantis religiosa | reverse complement strand
TAAATTGTCGTACAATTTTGTAGCCCGGCGCCTAATTTCATATTCCACGTATGGAAGTGAAGAGGCCTGACTTCGCTCTAACACTTGTGCTTTTATACCTCCAATCATTGTTCTAGAAAGCCGCCGACATTTCAAGGCCTTTCGTGGTGACAAGAGAAAGGAAGAACTATCCAGATATCTCTCTGTCTCTTTCTCCCTCTGTTTCTTTCTCTCTCTCGGCAAGCTCCAGCGTACGCACTACTATCTGTCTCTTTCTTTCCTGCCCACGCGTGCACGCCATTGGTTTGTTTCAACTCTAACGAAACAATGCGATCGGTGACACTATCGGTTTTTGAAAATTAAAATAAATAATAAAGAATAGAGTTACACTAATTTTATATGACAAATTGCTTTTACGATATCTATATTTGTTCTCTGTGAGATTTTGTCTCTTTACTGCAGTTCAACACTTATACAAAAGCTATTCAGAATAAAGAGGACTTCATACGGCACTGCTACAAAATTCAGTAGGTATATTCAAATTATACTAAATGTAATTTTTGAGAGAACTAAATAGTAACGGCTCTACGTAAAGAATATTTGAGAATTAGAGAATTTTATTGAAGATCTTGGGCATACTATTTTTGGAATTTAAGCAACAAGTTTGCTAATTTGTCAAAAATAAGCCGCACGACTGTGATTTAAATTCCATTTGTTTTAGATATTTACATATCAAATATGGCAATAGGAAACCTATTTCTTTTGAAGAAATTTGAATATCTTTATAATGCATAAAGACGAAAACATTTGTCCTTTTTCTTTTCGTTTTGTCACTGCAAAGTCAATTTCGAGATGTTCTTTTTTTTTTTTTTTTTTTTTTTTTTTTTTTTTTTTTTTTTTTTTTTGCTATTCAATAATTCAGTTTGTACTTACTGTTGTACCTTAGTAATGGGAGTAAGTTTACCGTTGCTAGTCAATTGTTACATGAAACGAATACTCACGATAGTATGAATTTGTAAAAATAGCTTTTGGATTACAGCTAGTAAACAAAGTGACGCTCCAGTTTAGCGGATCTGCCATTTAGTTTTCTTTCTAAAATTTGTTTCATTACATTTATTTGGTTCTAAATTAATTGCTACTTTGTTACTTGCTGGTATTGAAGTACTGGGAGCACAGATCACCGACTTCCCATTCATTTACATTATAAAACGGTTTCAATTTACGCGATTTCCATTACTCCGGAAGGTCAGAGAACGCATTTCCAGCGTAAATAAAGAGTTTGCACCTGTATTGATTTTCACTGCGTTTAAAAATATATGTAATAAGGTTTTGCTGCTAGAATAAAATCGTAATTTACTATCCTTATATTTTTATATAATAGCATAAAATATTGACGCATCTTTTGCCATTATTGTTATTTCCAAAGCTCCGTTTTGTAGCTACTTCAACCAACTTTATTGAATTGTACTGGTATTCGTCTAATCTAGCCGGGTGGCTTGGTGCAAGCATTCTGGAGGTTCGAGGTTCGATCCCGGTTGACAGACTAATTTGATAAATTCTTGTTCACATATTTCCTTGATCACTTTGCGAATGCCAGTACATTCCTTCATTTATTTGAATTGCATTTTAGGATAGGAAGTGTTGGCAAAGGGCAAGAGTGGTGCTGTCATGTGGGTACTAGCACACTGTAATATCTGTTCTGGGGCAGCGTTGTAGTCACTTGTCCTAACAAAGCGGGAGCCCATGTCGGAACTCAGGAGCTGGCGGTTGTATAGTATACCACAGGAAAGAAAGTCTCTGGGGAATGACACTCAGGGGTATTTGAGAAGGTCTCTACACTCTCTCTCGGTAGCTTATGTCAGTTCAGTTACAGACCATTCAGAAACATTCTGATGCCTTCTACTTTTGTGAATGAACCTTTCGGTTTTAGTGTACAGAGTAAATAGGGCGCATGCTCTTTTAACGGTTCTGCTCCTTGTGTAGCATGCGTTCTCTGTCACACACATTCACTGTCCTTGTCCCACAGTGTAAGGGGGTGCTTCCTTTCAGGGACTTACTTTGCGTTGGTGGTCAGTACAAAGAAACCTGGCGTCCAGATGAATCTTCAACCTACGTTAGACACCACCCACGCTGACTCGAACCTCCATCCCGGATTCTGGCACTCTAGCTGTGGGCTCCCAATTTCTCCATTCCTTTCAGGGATCTGACATACAATTCCCCTTGTGAGTACAATGTGGAATCCCTTCTGTTTCCAGTGCAATACAGTCCAGTGAATCTTCCTCTCCCAATGACAGATTCACATAGATCACTGGGGGACAACTTTTGTGTAGGAATTGTGTCAAATTAATATGAGTTCTGTTATAACATACGGGAACACCATTCAATTATTTATTGAGATGGTAAAACGCTCTTGCGATCTAAGTAAAGGAAAATAAAGAATATAACCAAATATAAACCTTTCACTCACACACACACACACACACACACACACACACACACACACACACACACACACACACACATTCATACACACGTACATAAACATAAACACATATGCACTTGCTAAAAGTGTAAAGCTACTACAGATTTAGATTCTCGTTTTACATATTTGTGCATAATAATGAGGTTTATAATATTATTCTTAATATATTTTTATTTTCTTACTGGATCTCTTAGTCATGAGAATTATGGTAACTGTGATAAACAAAGGGCCATGTAAGTAAATAATGTACAGTAATAATTTTATAAGAATTGAAAAGGAAACTTATGGTAGCCTAAACTTAAAGTCTACAATCATTTTGGGGGGAAAATGAAAACGTTTGTGTATAACTGGTAGCACTGTATTACTTGGAGGTTTTTGTATTGCAAGTTTTGAAGGTTATTAGCTTCATTTTTATCCACGGTGTTTATTACACATGCGCCGTTTTATAAAATTACAACTTTTTTCAGGTTAAATCTCTATATTGAGTTTTGAATGGATACAATGCCCACTTCAGATAATAATTAGTGGAAAATATACAATTCTAGTACACAAATTACCATAGGAGGAAGAATAGATATTTAAATAACTCTGCTGATTGTCAGGTTTCATTAATTTTAGCAACATTTAGCAACAAATTAACATGATTTTGAGATCTTGCCTTAACAGAACCAAAAAAAAAAAAAAAAAAAATGCTTAACAGCAGACAGTAACTATAGGAACCTTCATCCAGTACTACAAACGTGGTATAAATGTAGCATATCCGGTAATAGGATACCTAATTTAAAATGTGGGGATATATTATTAAAAAAACAAATTAATTGTAATAATATTAATTTTTATGTTTAATTATTATACATATTATATAAGCACACCCTTATGTCTTTAATTACAAAATAATAATCATTAAATAATTAGCATCAAAATAATATATTTTCTGTACTTTTATCATCAGAAATTCCAATTTAGTTCACCATTGATTAACAAGTAGCTAGCCCCTGTAGTGTAATTGGTAGTGTCTGTCCCACGTTTAAGAGGTCTCAAGTTGGAATCTAGGTCAGGGCAAGTTGTCTCGATAAGGTGTTATCCATGGTGTTCGCTTATACTGAAAGAGGAATGTTAGGCAACTCTAAGCTCTACGGGCTCTGGACTCATCTGCGCATTCATTTCATGCGTTTTATTCATCGTCCCATATGACTTAGGTAAATAAAGAAATAAGAAGTATTAATACTATCATGATTTTTGTACATTTTTAGCTATTTAGTACCTATCAAGTAATACAAGTAGTTTTTGTTTTCAATTTTTTTTTTTTTCATTTTGGAGTGGGACTTAGATTTATTTAACACTTCTGTAGAAATGATGTATAGTTGTTTGCATGTATTGTGTTGCTCTTATGGTTTACCATTAATAAATAATTACACAAAATCAGTGCTATTAAAATACCAGTAATATATTCAATGTAAATACAAGATCTGCTTCTTCATTTATAACGAAGGTGCTTTAATCATATAATACTTTAGTCAAAGCCGTTACACTAATTTTTAAAGCTTGAAGGTGGAGAGCTACTCAGAAAATACTTTATACACATTTTTTATGGAAAATTACCCAATTTTTTAGCTATGCTGTTCATATTAAAAGGAACTGTGGCACGTAGTTATAAATGTTTAACAAAATCAGTGCATCAGATTGATAGAGCTTGTATTAAAATTCATTCTTTAGATCTTTGTAAATATTAAATTGCCTAAAATATTGTAAATCCCTGAGTTTTTTTGAGAGGGACTTAAAATATTGTTGCATATAAAGCTCCATAACAATAACTTCAGTTGAGTATTTTGAAGGTAATTTTTATAATTAATTATGCGTACAGGTTCATAAATGTGTATCAATATTAAAAAAAATAGAGAATTTAAGTATAAAATGTATTTAAGGTGCATTAACCATTAAATGGATTTATAATTCTTTCAACACTAGAAAACCTGACGGGGATGGCCAATAATACAACTTATAATTTCAATCAATATTGTGACATTGTGGGTTTGTAAAATTAAATGTCTAATTTGTACAGCTCTTGCAGTAGCAGAATTACGTAACATAAACAAATACAATCGTCTAGGTCGTCAACCACAAAGAGTTCACCTTCAAAACACAGCTGCACGCACACGTTTATCTAATTCCGATTACGACTATCTCTACTAGCGAGCCGTGGCTTCTTTATAAACCTCTACTCATTTTTTTAGAAATTTGTGGAATATCCTCTAACAATAATGACGGCACTAGAACGACGAACCTTCCAGTTATCTATCTTTATCTGTTTCGGCAAGCTAAATTTTATCTCCGTGCTGCACTATCTGTCCCTTTGTCGGCGCCGGCTGCCAGTCGCAACAATGGGTGTGCGACAATATATACTAAACAATAAAAACGATTTACAAATATGACTTCCTAGAATATATTAGTAATGGACATATAAAATCATATCTGCCAAGCAACCTTTGACTTTCTATTTAGATTTATATTGAGTAGAAATATGTTGTTATTCCAGAGAAAATCATGTACAATAAGACATTTGAAACAATTTATATCATGCTGGAATATTTACTTAAAGCTGTGTGAGAAAGCTTTTTTTTTGTATTATCTCCTTTGTGATCATGTTGCTATCAATTTGTGGTAGAAAATTCTAACTTGCAGCGTTTGAGAAAGAAAATTTCTACAGAAATAGTCAATGATGTTTCATTATTAAAAACTGAGAAGCTTATATTTCGTGACTGTCATTAAAAAGGTTAAATTGGTAGCCCAGAAGATCTTCGTATTCAGTAGCTTCATCATTATTATATTACGTACGTATTTTATCTGTGGCTGTAGTGAAGATTATTAAACTTTTATGTTATTAAATAATAGTAGAACCAAAGAGGAGTTACAGTTTGAAATATCACCTGCTGTAATAGTCGAAATATTACTTGGCATTTCAAGTCTTTTCTGCAAATTCAGGGGAAGCTTTTTCTGTTATTACGGGTTCCCAGAGTTTTAGAAATTTCTAATTTATGGAAAACAATGGGATTACTCACAGAAAAAATCTCCCATATGAATGTATACACATCATTTAGGAATGAGTCGAATGGAAGTAGTTAAGTCATCATAACAATTTAAAAAGATAACAATAGACGCTTGGGTACAAAGTTAAAGAATTAGGCGGTTTTATAGTTGAAGTTCAGGTATCTGTTACGTAATGGAAAATGCATTTATAAAGAATTTCAATAACAGTAATTTTTATTGCAAGAAACAGGGAACATGAAGACTTTATGTGTACTGGCTTATGTATATCAGCAGGAAGTTTCCGCCAGGATTGTGTGGAGTTTAATTAATGGTGCAGCGCATGTCCAAGGCAAGATTGGAGCAACTGGTAGTGGCGTTTTGTTCGTGTCTCTTTAAGATGTAATTACCAGTACGAATTGTAACAGAATTGCCGGGTTCTCTGTGCACCCAGTTTTCCTTCCCCCCGCCCACTGTATTGATTATCGGTTAGTGGAGGTATCTAGCAGGCTTTGGTAGCGCTCTCAGTTCGATAGAACTGTATAAAAAGGACTCATCCTTCCCTCTGCATTCAAACCGTTGATTTATGAATCCTTTATTATAATCTATGCAACATTTGTAGCCTATCTTCTATCTGCGTTAAAAAATTAGAATAAAACTTTACTAATGTGCTCCATCCATAACTTTATCTCATTTATTATGCTATTTATATGGGCTCTGAACTTATTTAAAATTCAAAGTGAGTGTAGCGTAAGCGGTTGAATGAAAACAGAATCATTATTACAGATTTTAAACTACCGAATCACTATCTAAAATAACACAGTATTTTGTCCAAAGGACAATTATTTATTATTTAATTTTGTTACACATTCCCATATATATAATTCCATATAACCAATGGGAATAGAATACAGAATCTTAAGTGATCTCTAATATTTTAAGTCCTCGTTGCCTGGCCGCGCCGTGGCTCAGTGGTTAGACCGCTTGGCTCTCACCAAGGCGGCCCGGGTTCGATCCCAGGCGACCGCAAAGTGAGATTTGTGGTGGACAACACGGTCTGGGGCGGGTTTTCTCCGGGTACCTCCGGTTTCCCCCGCCATCTCATCCCACCGGTGCTCCATCTTCATCTCATGTATCACCAGTGTCACCGCCTGCGGTGCCGTATGTAGTAAAAGCGGGCGTTAAACACTACACATTTTCATTTTCCTCGTTGCTTGCCTCGGTAGCGGCTGGTAGCGTCACTGCCTCTTGTTCAAGAGGTCCCGAGTTCGAATCTCGGTTAGGAAAGTTACCTTGATAAGGTTTTTCCGGTGTTTTCCCTTATCCTGATAGAAGTATGTCGGGTACTTCTAAGCTCCATGGACCCAGGACTCATTTGAGCATCACTTCACCCATTTCATTCACCGTCCGATATGACTTAACGTTGGAGAACGTAAATTACAAAAAAGGTCCTCTTCGCCTAAGGGCTGGTTGATCGCCAACCACTGACAGGTTACGTAAGCGTGAGGTCGGCAGTCCTGTTTACAGCTCCACGTTAATCAGGGTTGCAACGACTCAGGATCATTATTATAATGATGATGATCATGATGTTGATGATTGGGTTTAAGGGCACTCCACTACAGGGTTATCAGCGCCCTTAAAGTGCCGAAAGGGATAAAAACGTAAAGTGCTGAAAGATGGTCATTTAGATAAAAAATATATAAAAAACCGCGCAACAGTACCTCACTCACTAAAAGAAAACTTAAAATCGGTAAAACGCTAAAATTACTAAAATGTCCAAATGGTTTGGACCTATATTCTAAAAGTTAAATATAAAAAGAAAGCTAAAACCTTGGTCACCGCTGTCTCGTCATCCACCAGTACCTCTGCCAAGCTGGCCGGCAGCTGGAGAGACCGGCAGAGACGTGCTAATCTAAAACAATCTAAAACTACGTGTCGGACCGTCAGGTAACAATCACACAGTGCGCAAACCGGTTCTGGTGTCCGGATAATGATTATAGCATACTATTACGTAACACATTCAAAATCAAGGGAATGACTCCGCAGTAAAGCTTGAGAATCGCATTTCTGCTGTACTGCGTTTAATTCCTTTCGCACCCGTCACTGTGATCCTGGGCTGCTTCCCCTTCTACCAATAACTTGTTTTCATTTGTTTCACCTCCTCCCTTTAGGGTTAGAACCAAGATTTCTAAATTGCAAGTAGTTAAAGCAGTGCTATCCGCATGAGAATCAGTTCCATGCTATAATCTTTAGTAACCCACTCATGCTAGTGCACGTCTTCCATATTTGGTCGCCCTTCGGTTATCTGCTTCATCCCCTCCTCCAAGAGCTCACATTAAAACCAAAAAGACCTATGTTCTACTGTAGTACCGAGCTTCAGCTATTGGGGACCCCTCCCTCTAATGACTCCTAAGGAAGGGAACATCTTAATTGTTCTATTTTGTAACCGGTTAAAACCATCTATTAATATGCCATATTATCTAAAGAGAAATGAAGTTATTTTAAAAATATGCGCCACAGACAGCCTCAATGGAAAAAGAGAGACAGAGAGAAAGAGAGATGGAATTACCAGAAAAGATTTACAGTATGGGATGTGAGTATGGCCTAACTATATGAATTGTGATGAGTCAGATTTGTTTATACAATTTAGTCATCTGTATTAAGCACCTTAACCAGCCCGCCTCGGTAGCGTAGATGGTAGCGTGTCTGCCTCACGTTCAAGAGGTCACGAGTTCGAATCTCGGTCAGGGTGAGTTACCTGCATAATTCCGGCGTTTTCCCTTGTCCTGAAAGACGAATGTCGGGTAACTCTAAGGTCCATGGACCCCGGGATCATTTGAGCATTATTTCACCTATTCCATTCATCGTTCGATACGACTTAACGTTGGAGGACATAAATTACAGAAAAAAAAAACTTCAACTAGAATTTACTAAGAGGTAGCTTTGCACAAAATATAAATTAAACAACGTATTTTTAAATGTCTATTAAAACAAGATTTCAAACCTAAAAGTCAGGATTAACACAGTTAAGAAGAATTTCAGGAATTTATCTATTCTGATTTCAAGAAATAATGAAGTTAATTCTAGACTTGAAGAGTAAATTAACTTACCTAAGGCTATATAGGAATCGCGTTGGAGGTTGTTCGTTTTATGTGGAATCGTATGAAATAATATCTTGTACAAAGTCCACCAGAAATCTGTCTGAAAATGTTAGTGGTTAGAAGGGGTTAGATGTGCAGCTCTCTAATTTCTCTCGAGACCTACTTTACCAAACTCGAAGGAAGGAAATGTTAACTTCCTTGCCCTTGTTTCCTTATCAGCCATCGTCTGTTAGGCAGATGGTCTAGATTTACCTCCAAACCAGGCCAAAGAATTTCGATAATCATATTAATTGTAATCACTAGTAGCCTCCCTAATTCTGCAGGATATGTATTAGTATCACACGACTTCCTCTACGATGATATACAAAATTAAGAAAGCTTATTTTACCTATACTTGATGTTAACGAGATATACCTTGGCAGTACTTATACTTATAATACACAGTTTATTATAGATACAAATGGTAATAATGGTAATCAGATGTATTAAACACTGTACGTTATATTCTGGTCTTAAAATCCATAACATATAGATAATCACAAGGAACTTCTGACAATTAAATGGAGTATATGTTGTTGATGACATTGATTTGCATGATTCTGGGGTTTCCTCCGAAATATGTTTACTTTACTAAATTTTATGTGCTGATTCCAAAGCTGTGATCAGTATTTTTCTAGTACAAACCATCTCTTTACAATTATGAATTATATCTAAAACGTTTTAATGTAATTCTGCGTAAAAATATCGTATGGTAGTAACAAATACCAATAATTTCTTTGTTGAAATTAATATTTTTTACAATTCACACTAATGTAATAGACAAAAGTGTATCACTCAAAAATAAACAGCCTATTCTAAGTTAAATCCTCTCAAATTTAGTTCAGTTTGAAAGTGATCTACAAATAGTAAGGATCTATTTATGTGAGTGTCAGTTGCATGTCACACATTTATGTCATTTAAAGCATATGTCTTCTAGAAAGTGTAAAGATAACCCTGATATATTATTTCGTATCTATGGCAATTTTTTTGTTCGAAGGAGAAGGCAAAATATTATGTACCATTTTATTTAAAAAATCTACAGTGCTTACTTTTATATCAAGCTTTGAGATTTGGGCAAAAATGAGCACCAAAAGTATGTCATAATTGTGTATAAGAAGAAATCATGGCAGATACTGAAAAAGGCATGATTTGGTTTTAAGAGTATCATCAAAAACTTTCTGGGAAATTACAATGATCAAAATTACAAAAATAGTGTAAAAGGTGTGCTTGAGAAATCTCGAAAGCTGGGTTACAATATGAATGCAAAGCTACATTTCCTAACACTCATTTGGACTTTTTTCCAGAAAATCTCCAATGGTCAGCAATAGCAAGAAGGTTGAACAATTTCACAGGGCATAACGGAAAGAGAAAGATGTGCATTTCAAAGCAAAATATAAAATAGTGTAATGTTCAAACGTATGTAATTATTTAGAATATAAAGGGAATTATTAGTTTATATTAAGCGTGTTTGCTGACAGTTGTGGAATTATTAACTTATAATTCATAATGTAACATAAATTCGATAGAGCATAATATAAAAATTCGTAGTTTACTATTTATTCTATTGTGAAGAATTGGTGAATGTTGGACAAAAACTAAGTTCATATTCTGATTCAGGCTACTCAAATTAGAAATAATATCCCCAGACGAAAATTTAAGTTTTGCGTGTTAGTGTAATTTGAACTCCTAATAAGAGACATTTCGTAAATTGCTTATGACAAAAGAGTTATTTGAAAAAAAAAAAAAATTGTGTTCTTCAGGTAAATATTTTTGCCTATCCCTAATATATAAGCATGTTGGTCATTTATTGAGAAAATTAAAAATTTTGAAAAATATTCTACTTAAAGTAGAGTACGGATTGGAGGATTTTCATGTAAATATTTGTATCACAACCTTGAAAGATGGAGGATCGATCTTATATTGCTGAGTTATACTGTTCAAAGATCCAGGCATACGTAAGCACACGCAGACCCTTTTCTAAAAGGAGATGCACGATGCTATTTCTGCAAATGCTTACCTTTCCCTCCACTTTATCTTAAGTAAACATTAGGAAAAACTGGTTCATCCTGATGCTACAAGAAGAGGGAATAATGGAATGCAGAGGTGTTAAGATAGTCAAATCTTTTAAGACCTTGTAATTATATAATGACGGTGAAGTTGTGTTCTCTTTTCATGCCTAAGTGGGTAAAAGAGTAATAAGTGCTTCCATTTGAGAATCCTAAGTATAAGAACTCTAAAATAAAAACCAACAACACGAAATATCTGTGAAATTAAAAAAAAAAAGTGGCACAAATTGAGTACATTGCACTTTCGAAAGCCAGATTTTGTCTATTTTTTAAGATTCACCAGTGTACACGGGTTGCTTAGAATGAAAAGACCTTCAGAGGCTATTCTCTCTTGCAAAACATACATTCAACTGTTAATAAAATGCATTAAACATAAAATTATTTTAATCAAAAGCATTTAAAAAGTATATATTATAAAATGTTCATAATAAGGGTATTTATTGATGTTGTGCATTTTAACAATACAGATAATTATTTAATACTCATTATTCGCTCTAAAGGACAGGTAACTGTATCGGCCCCGATATTAGTTCATGGGACGATGTAAACAAAAGCACGCTTTCGTGTACGACATCCCCGGCTATTTAGATTTGTAACTTTTTTCGGATGAAAAATATAGTTTGCATATAATTTTTAAAGACTTTGTATGTGATACAAGATATATAAACTACTTCACATTATTACAAATGCAAAGGTAAAGCTGTAATTAAATAGTGTTTTATATGGTAAATGAGGTGTAATTTGTATGGATTTTTTTTTTTTTTTTTTTTTTTTTTTTTTTTTTTTTTTTTTGTAATTTACGTCCTCCAACGTTTAGTCATATCGGACGATGAATGAAAGGGGTGAAATAATGTTCAAATGAGTACGAGGTCCATGGAGCTTAGAGCGACTCAACACTCGTCAATCAGGATAAGGGACAACCCCGGAACAAACCTTATCCAGGTAACTCACCCTAACCAAGATTCGAACTCGGAACCTCCTGAACGTGAGGCAGACACTCTACCACCACTCTACCGAGGTGGACAGAGAAGGAAGTGAGAGGTAGTATAAAATGGCTGCTTCCATACAATATGTAAACATCACAGAGGGAAACCGTCGTAAAGAGTTGCATAACAAATTATATTAAACGTGTTTCGCAAAATGTGTGAAAATTAACCAATATTAGCAATTGAGGACGTTGTTAATTTGTTAGGAGCATTAACCGATGTTTCAGCGCCAAGCATGAATGCCCCTCGAAGTGAAGTTGTGAAGAAAGGCCAGCTTTCTACTCCAGAAAAACACTGGAAAAGAAAGAAGTCAGTTGTGGAAGGGGAACGTAATGAATGTGTTTAAAGTGGTATTCGTCACAGGGTTCATAGCTTCCTTGAAAGAAACGAGCTACCGCCATTACAAGAGTGCTTCAAGCAGTAAACAATAATCTCGATTTTCCCAGCTTTCACACATTCTTCGCAACATAGCTTTTGAATTTGTAAAAGACACAGAAAAGATATAATTATTGAGCATGAGAATATACTATTTTGACGCAGGGATTATCAAAGGAAAATTAGGAAGTGAAAATCACTTAAAGAATTCATCCTTGTCAGATTCCAGTTAAGTAAAGTATTTTTTTGCAGTTGCATGCCAGTAGAACATTAAAGTAGCTACAAGCAACTATTTAGCACTGTTAATCTTCAGAAGCACCCGTACATTAACTTTTAATTTATAAGTGAGGGTTGTGGGAGGAAATCAAATATTTAAGTAATTTTTGTAAGCATTCTTTCACTTCTTAAGTATAAAAGGAAAATATATTACACAGTACATAAACCTTTGTACTTCATATTAACGTAAATGTGCTACTTTATAAACCACTCAAAACATAGAAAACGGCAAGCAAAGATTTACATAGAAGCTCGTTGACAGCGCACATGTTTCCCACGTGTTGGATAAAATAGCGGGAACATTCCCTCAAATTACAGTCGCCGGCGGAGTAATGCATTTTCCTTCTTTGTTCTCATCGCTACATAAACTAAGGACTGAGCCGGTATAGTCCTATTACACTGAACTACAGTCTGATTTTTAAAAGAAGATACCTGAAGGTCATCTGTTTCTCCACGTGAGGTTCCGCAATGTTACCCAACAGTAGACAGGAAATAATGCAGATATTCCCTTTATTTATCCTCTCAGCACTTGAAACATAAAAAAAAAGGTTCGAGCTATCAGAGTATGTGATTCACCAGTTTAACCAATCTGGCAACCTTTGTTTACGTTACCATAGCAACGACCTTCCCCTCTTACACTTCACGGCCCTTGCTTGATGACCTTCACGTATCATCTTTTATAAATCAGACTGTAGCGCACTATCTAGGTTACTGTTCATTTTCACCAATCATAGCAGAGTTTATTAAATGTAGTTGTTCATATGGAATGCAGCATTACGTGATTGAAGAAGATAGAAATGGTGACAGCTGTGTATGCACAAGAGAAACATGAAAAAATTACATACAGCTATTAAACAAAGAAATTCACCACGTTTTCTCTAAATAAATGTATAGTGACGGAAAGAGTACACAACCAAGTAGTGCTACTTCACTTCAAATGCCACCAAAACTGTTAGCGGCGCTCTACGCACAACTGATTGCTTTCTCAGTTACCTTAATCTGACAGCAGGGACTGTTCTTGAATGAGCCACTATTGCGCTTCATAACCGGCAATAAAATTAACAGAATATGGGATGGGAGACTGACAAATAATCCCTCCATGACAGGTATTTGTGCACACCGCCACGGTAAATTATATACATTATCTTCATCCGATTTCTGATATCAGTATCCATATAATTTTATTCTTTGGTTTGTTCCAATTTTCACAAGGAAAAATATGCATAATCTTTAAAACATACCTATTGCTGCTATTTTTCTATAATCCTCAAAGTTTTAATAAAATCATATTGAATATTTATGATTACAATAAAATAAATTTTGACTCAATTTCCAAGCTAATTAGCGAATTCATAGTGCTGATGAAAATTAGAATAATTGTGATAATGACGTGTTACTACTGTAGTGGTTTTAGCAAAGATGGCACCAGGGTAGGACGAGTCACAAATGTGCTCATCAAAAACTAATTAATAAATAAGAATGTGTCACATTCCGTTGTAAATGAAGATCTTAACGTCATGTTTAACTGAAATCTGGCCTGCACACAGAAATGACTAGAAAGAGCCCAGTATTTTGACCGAGCAAAGATAACAGATAGGGTAGCATTTTAATCCACGTGAATATATAATTGTAAAAGGTATACAAATTAGAATTGCTGCACTCAGTGGATCAGTACGAGCGATTCTAATTTGAATGGATACCTTTATTTTGTTTTTAATCACCCGCTGCATGAGCAGCAAAGCTGTTTTGCAAGATTTTCACTGTTGAAAACAAAAGAACATGCACACTTCTGGAAACAATAAAATAAAAAAGATACAATCGATACAGATTTCTGCTTCTGCATTGAAATATCCCCCCCCCCCTTCTCAGTTGAAGGGCTTAAGCGTTGGAATCCGATTGGTGAACTGGGGGAGAGGGGATTTTTTTTTTCCACAAAAAATGGCGGGGCTCAATATCGGTTTCAATTTGCATAAAATGCTTGGCAGGGTATTATTTTCTGTACCTCTGATGGAGGGATGAAATTTTTTAACACGAGACAATGAAATTGCTTTATGAGGATTAATGTTTACATTTTATCGCTATTTGTACAACCCCACGAGCGCAATAATGGACCAGAAAGGGAGTTTTTGTTGAAAAAATACTGTTTGAATAATGTGCAGTAAAAATAAATACAGTTTACGATTAATTTACCAAATCTGTAAAATAATAACACACTGGATACTTCAGTATTTGAATTCCAATGAAAATCTGACTATTTACTTCTCACAAAAAGGAACAGGAACGAGAAAACTGTTAGCTTATTCACACCATTTAGTATATACGGAAGCCATCATGAATGGCTGCTCCTGTCTATGAACCGCAGCAGGTATATTGGGGTGAATGAACTTGCTCTGCGGCTGCATAGCTTATATGCCTACTGAGGGCAACGGTAATTGCATAATTAGGTATGGTGAAAATCAATAATAATATTTGTAGTGTTATAGTGTGCTTATTTTATTTGGTTTTGCCGAAACAGTGTCATATATGGAATATCAGCCTAAAATTAGTGAAAAATTTCTTAGGTCTACAGTTTAAAGAAACCAAAGTACAGCTGTTAAGATTTCAGATTGGTTCCTTTTCAGACAAAAAGAAACATAAGTAAACAGTACTAGCTGATAAAAATTAGACGAAAGAAGTTAAAAAAAATATTTCAATGATGCAATTAACATATTGTAGTGTATTACAGCGTATTATTTTGTGGCAGAATAATTAACCATTTAATGAATGGTGTTTTCGCAATGCAAATTAGGCTGTATTCGGCTTAAAATGTTTCAATGCTGCTTTTTATAATACTGTACTGGCCATATATACAAATCATTTTGTTATACACACAAAATTTTGAGTAATTTTTTGTTGTTGTTGTTGCAATTTACGTCCTCCAACGTTAAGTCATATCGGACGATGAATTAAATGGGTAAAATGGTGCTCAAATGAGTCCGGGGTCCATGGAACTTAGACTTACCGGACATTCGGCTATCAGGATAAGGGAAAACCCCGGAAAACCCCTTATCTAGGTAACTCACCCTAACCAACATTCGACCTCGGAACCTCATGAACGTGAGGCAGACACGCTATCAACTACGCTACTGAGGCAGGCGTATTTTGAGTTGAAAAAATAATATTATTGTTACAGTTAAATTGAAGTGTTTTTAAGTACCAAAAGGCAAAATCCAAGCAACTGCATTCAAATCAGTAATTTGACTGATATCCCGTCAACATCCACGCTCGCTCTCTCGCTCGCTCGTGCTGGTTGGCTGTATATAGCCAGAACATTTTTGCTGCTTGCCCACCCGTTAAGGGTTTTACCGCAGGTAAGATTTAGAATTGAAGTTTGTAGGATGAAGGTGGTGTAGGTCTTTTGGTTGGGAGTTAATTTACAGGTTACAGAAATACCTTCGGGTTGAAGGGAAGGATGCAGTACTTTGCACCCAAATCTTTATTTTTTGTTTAATTTTTAGTTGGGGAAACATTTAGATGCCAAACAGCTTAGAAGAATTATGAGGAGCTCAGCTATAGCTGCTGATAGGATTAGCTCAAGTGTTATCTAGAGTGCCCGCATGCCATACGGGGGGCCAGGTGCAGTCTAGATCGGCGTCTAGTGGGGTCATAGTCACCCAATGATCTAACAAGGGCGCTTCTGTGTGATGATAAACTTTCGTATAATTTTGAAACCCGGTGCCTAATTTCATCCTCCACGTATGGAAAACCCGATGCTTCGTGGAGCAACCTGGTAGGGAAATAACGCCCCAGACTAAGGCACAGAGAATAGATGGACCTTAGACTAATCTGTGCACGTTGAAGCCATGCTATCCAGTTGTCTGCTGCCATGCCACAGATCTCGCAGGCATATAGCATCACCGGGATTACCAGCGCTCGGAAGAGAACACCCACGCTACCATCACACCGATTATTTTACGTGAGTTCTCCCCGTCCTTTATCACAGGCACAGTTGTTTGCAGTTTTCGAGATACAAACTCAGTACATTTAGCTTTGAATGGATGGCATTACTTATCCCTTTAACAACCATGGCTATTCAATCAATTGCTTTGGGGCACCGCAGAAAGCGGTATGAAAACCGGTTTAGAACATACAGCAAGAGCGGCATAAATAGAAAAATAATACATTCATTAAAGGGTTAACTGACCTGCTTGCTCACCAAATCTAAATTTATCTGCAGAAAATGTAAAAAAGAAGTTCATTATCATCTACGAATACTAAGGGCGATATCAAGTTGCGTTTTTAAATATTTCAGTTGTAGAAATTCGTGGAGAAAAAGGGACCAATTTAAAATATAGTCTATAAGTGTTTTGCATAATAGCATAATGGAGAAGTAAAACAGCTGGTGGATCTTGTAATCCTGCACGAAGCTCGTGCCAGAAAACATTGGACTGCTGGTTACGTCTTTCGAGAGAAATACGATGTTCTGGTGTACCTATGACGTATTAATGCAAAAGATTTACGAATTATAGGTTATAGTTAATTGCATTAATATTACAAGTAGAGGTACTTAGACATCCAGGTATGCAGCACTTCTAATGTAGCTTTGTAACTGCCATACATTATTACCAGGTGGCAATGTTCCGAAATCATAACCTCTTATCTAGCGTAAACAGAAGAAAACTCAGTTTACATATTATGCCGTTATATTATTTAATTTTTATCCCTATGTATTTTATATAGACTGAAACATATCATATAACAAGAAGGACTGAGGTGAAAGGAAATTATAGCTTTGAACACTAATTCCTTATGGAACACGAGTTAAATTACTCTGATACCGAAATTAAGACATGCAATAAATAAAGACTCGAAATGGATTTCAAAGGAACATTTTTATTTGTTAAAACGCGAACAGTTGCAGTTTGGACCCTTTGTAATGGCATGACTGAGACTTGTAATCACAATGGACAAAATAGTCACAAAAGGAGTTTTGGCGTGAATAAAGACAAGCTTCGAGAGGTGAAAGTCAGACGCAGCTGTAGTGAGGAAGAAACAAGTGGGCTGGAGTTCCATTAAGAAACACCTCTGGTTCTGTCTTGGGCGAAGGCAGACCAGATGCGATGAGAAAAGATATCTCTGGGTTCACACGTAAATAACAAATTAAGCGTGATCGCGTAATATGCATTTGACATACGCTAACTCTAAACAGTGATATATTGGTAACCCTTAACCGGCAACTTCGAGTTTGATGTGATGATAAAAAGAAGGAATCATTAAACCAGTTTGAAACTTGCATTACAGTGTCATTAGAATCATCCTTACTCCCATGCATATCCGCTCATACCCTTTGACGGAACTCTTTGCTCTACCCTGATGGGCCACAGTGCTTCAAAATGTACAACGTAAAAATAAGGTGCATCGATATATTGACAACCCTTGAACAGTAACGTGTATCAATTTACAACAAAAGCTTATCAAGAAATGATTGCAATTGAAATAAAGTGGACTAACATATAGCTGAAACAACTTAAACCGTTTATTTTTGTTACTAATCAGATGTGCAAACCAAATTAAAAAGTTGGATTTGTGGTATCTTCTACTCGCTTTTCTACAAACTATTCCTACAAAAGGTTGTACTTCTGTCTACTTTTAGATTTTTCTTTGCAGGTATATGATGTATACTGTAGGTTAAAATGTTAGTCAGATCGAAAATAAAAATTTAATTGAAATCCTTTTAAAGGCTTTGACATTTCTAAGCCTTCACATGACCACGGAAAGAAAATACACAATCACAAATAATACTTCGGAAATGGTAAACAGTAAAAATCGTGTCTACCTAGTAGTATATGCTTTACCATTGCAGCTAATGTGCACACATGTTCGGATTTTCTCATTTTTATTTATTTGTACCGATTTCCATGTTCAACGGGTCTCAACTCCTGAAACAATTTCCTCAGCAAGGAAACAACAAAGCACAACTATGTTGTTTTGTATTCCTTAAACCAATACATGTTCAAAACGTCCCCTCCTGTCACAACGCACTCCAAAGACAATTTCCATGCGAAAGTCTATATCAACACTCGTTATCGGTGGAATTCTCCTTCTCCCGCACCGCCCTTTCAATACATCTTGCACCGTTCAAACATGTCTCGGATTCTTGTGATTGTTAACCTTGTTGATGACAGTGTATATAACCTTCTCCCTCTTCTTGTAACATTTCTGTACCCACTTACCCTCATCGAAAGAACAAACCCTCTGCTATGTTTGTTTTAAAACAGATACGTTAATGCTTTTCACTGCCTTCATTTTATATCCCTGTCTCATTTTGTAGCCAAGAAATGAGTTTCAAGGTATGTAAATATCATGTAAAATACTCTTTGATTCAGAACATTTATAGTAAATTTGATACATTTTATTTAAATTTAATTCTTGAAACATAACTGTTGAGTATGTAATAGTTGATAGGTAGGTTTTAAATAATTTAAAACCAGCCAGATTCCACACAGTGGTAACTAATCTGCATTTTCAAATCTTTAGAAAGGCATGCCCATTACTTATCCTAGTGTTATAATTAGGTTTGAGCTTCACTTAAGCGCTTCATTCGCTTAGCCGCCTGGCTGTTAGTGAATTTGACATATTTTGTGTTACCTATTCCCCTTCATTTCTTTTCTGTTTGCTCTCCCTTTATCTGTATTTTCTTTAACATATCTCAAATTTATTCCTATTTCTTTGATTTTTTTTCTCTTCCTTCCCATTCAATTATTTTATCGTTGTGACTATCCACATTTGCATTTTCATATTTCTTCCATTAATTTCTTAACTCTTTACATTGAATTTACGATCAGCTGTACTGTCAGAAAATTTAGCTACGATTAACTTTTTATTCGTAATTTGTATGAGGTAGTTTTCAACTATATTATTCTTAAATATACCCTCAAAATAAATAAAAGAATAAAATGGCACTTTATCACACAGAAAATCAGGCTAGTTACAGTGGAATAATAAATATTATACAAATAAAAATATTTGCAACTTAACGTCCACTTATCTTAAGAAGTTGATGTTAATACTTCTATCCTCTTTCTAAAAAATCGATTTCATGGACATTTGCCCACATCTTCAGTCAACACACTTATTATTATGTGTGTTGACTGAAGATGTGGGCAAATGTCTATGAAATAGATTTTTAAAAAGAAGATAGATGTATTAACATAAACTTCTTAAGATAAGTGGACGTTAAGTTGCACATATTTGTATTTGTACAAAATGGCACTTGTTGCTACAGTAGGCGAGTGCAGCAGCCTCAGTGCTGTGGGGATGTGTTTATTGGTAGATTGGTGACAGGCTGCCCCATCTTGCTGGAAGTTCAATGAGGGACATTGCAGCAAATTTGCGTTTAGCAAAATGCTGAGCTAACAGTTGTAATGAAAAGAAACCGCTGCTGTAATATTTTTACTACCTTGCAGTCCACATACTAATTAGATTTCTCACCATCTTCTGTGTTAACTTCTGATAAAATTTAAATTGTGCTAATTCAGTTCCATTGTGTATCCTTCCCCAATCTTACTGCTTCTGTTACAACTTAGGGAATGGGTTAAAAGGAAGAGTCAGTAAGTTACTAGAAAGTTACTGCCTGTTTAAAATTCCATGGAGTAATCTACGATATATATATATATATGTTTAAAAAAAGATTACAAATGGATTGTACAAAATAATGACTGGTATTTCTTCCTGTCTTCTGTTTCAAACGAATCTTCGAACTGTTTTAATCCCAAAATGTTTAGCCATAATAAAGTTCATATACAGTGATGAGGCACATGATAAAATTTCTAACAGATACTCTTATATCCCATTACCGCAAGAGCACGGAAATTGAGAATTAGTAATAGACAATATCAGAACCTCTGACAGACGTTCTTTAAATGAATTAGAGCAATCTCCCAAACGAACACATTAAAATATCCATAAGCCACAGTATCTGTAATATAAACTTACATTAAACGCATCTGGACGCCCATAGTAAGACTATTAAATCACGGTGCCAAGCGCAGTAAATGCAGTGATCAGAGTAAACCTATTTAAATAATTAATTGCACTAGCTAAAACTACTGCACTCGGAAGCCAACTCACTAGCTTATGCGAGAACAAAGGAACTTCTAACCAGCTAACGTTGGTAGCCGATGGTAGAGCCATTAACACAAAACAAACGCTGTAGGAGTGTTTTCAGTACAATCGCAACCTAGAAAGATCACACAATAATAATCCTTACAAAAAGTACTAACTCCATAAGCAGAGAATTCCCAATATGAAAAATAGTACTATCTTTGCACTGCAAACATTTGGATCTAGATTAGAATCGGCACAGGGACCAGTCATCATCCACTGTACCTATGCCTCCCAGTAGGGCACTTCTGGGAGGAAGGATAAGGCGAGAGGAGACAGGGTGGTTGTCCCAAAGAGCCACGACAGTGCAGTGGGCAGGATCTTTACATTTTACTTAGATACCTCTCCCGGTAGGCCAGGACAACGGACTTTACCCCCTACGGAAGATGTCCCGGCAGCCAAGCTCGAAATGGTCCCAGCAACCCGACCCGAAATGGTCCCAGCAGCAGGTTCGAAGACCAGCAACCGACCTACGAAGGAGAAAGTAGCTCCCTCAGAGCGAATCATCCTGCCATGCACCGCCGAAACTCCCGCCGACACCTCTACCCTGAAAGAGACCACAAGATGGAGATGACATGAAATGATAATGGAAATAAAATGGAGGGACAGGAAATTCGGGGCATGTAATTAACCTACCCAGCATTCACCTAGCGATCCAGGAAAACCATGAAGAAACCCATTGGTCAGATAGGTCGGTCACGGAAATCGAATTCGGAATTCCCAAATGCCGGTCACAGACGGAACCACCTGAGAGATTCCGCTCGGTAAGTTTTGGACCACTCTGTATAATGCAATACAGAGGAAAGGACTTAAAGAGTTTTTTTATTAAAATCACAGCCCACCCTGGTAGCATAGATGACAGAATGTCTGCCTCACGTTCAGGAGGTCCCGAGTTTGAATCTCGGTCAGGGTGAGATACCTGGATAAGGTTTTTTCCCGGGGTTTTCCCTTATCCAAAAAGACGAATGTAAGGTAACTTGAAAGTCCATGGACTCCACACTCATTTGAGCATCATTTCACCCATTTCATTCAACGTCCGATATGACTTACGTTGGAGGACGTAAATTACCACATAAAAAATAAAAAAATTAAAATAATCGTCATTATTATTATTATTATCATCATCATCATCATCATTATTATCATTATCATTATCATTATCATTATCATTATCATTATCATTATCATTATCATTATTATTATTATTATTATTATTATTATTATTATTATTATTATTATTATTATTATTATTATTATTATTATTATTATTATTATTATTATTATTATTATTATTATTATTATTATTATTATTATTATTATTATTATTATTATTATTATTATTATTATTATTATTATTATTATTATTATTATTATTATTATTATTATTATTATTATTATTATTATTATTATTATTATTATTATTATTATTATTATTATTATTATTATTATTATTATTATTATTATTATTATTATTATTATTATTATTATTATTATTATTATTATTATTATTATTATTATTATTATTATCATTATCATTATCATTATCATTATCATTATCATTATCATTATCATTATCATTATCATTATCATTATCATTATCATTATCATTATCATTATCATTATCATTATCATTATCATTATCATTATCATAATCATTATCATTATCATTATCATTATCATTATCATTATCATTATCATTATCATTATCATTATCATTATTATTATTATTATTATTATTATTATTATTATTATTATTATTATTATTATTATTATTATTATTATTATTATTATTATTATTATTATTATTATTATTATTATTATTATTATTATTATTAGTATTAGTATTCAGACCACAAACAGAGGACAGGAGATGCACTTGGTCTTCGATACATGACTGCAACCTCGGCTGACATGACTACAAAACTTTGTTACCATTTTTCCCTGCAAAGACGGCGACGTCTCGGCGTCGTTATTTCAGCCGCTTCAACCCTCCCCCTCATGACGAGCTGTATCTAAATGACGTCTGTTAAAGGTAAGCAGAAACTGAATACCAGCAACACTTCAGATAAAGCTATTGTTGTTTATGCATCTTTTCGTTCACGCTTTGCTACACCTTTTCATTTTAACTGCAAGGTAGGTAGGTACTTAGACAGGCCAGGTTTACGGTCTCTTTATTATTTCTTTTTATTTCCTCTCCCTCACTCTTATCAGTCTTCGTTTTCGTAGCTCTGAGCAGTTAGTGTTATGTACGTATGTTTCTTTTTTTATCTATGTTTCATTTATTTCTTGGTTTGTAATCTTAAGTGCAGGACGTACAAGGGAACCAGCGTTATACTTGAGAAACATTAGCGCTCCAATCGCATTCAAAGGCGAAACATGAAGCGTTTCTCTTAAAAAAGTTATAAGGAAACATTTCCATGTAAACGAGAAACAGGGAGAAACGTACCTTATGAATAGTGGCAGAAATCAGATAAAACATCACTGTACTCCATTCTAGCTTGTCATGAGCTTTCATAAGATCTACGCGGTAATCGTGAAGAAGAATATATGGAGCATTTAAATAATTTTGTACCTAAAAGTGTTAATAAACTACAACAAAATAATTTCAGTGATTGTAGATGTGACTAATAAGTCACTATGCACTAATTACATAGTCCTAATATAAGTCCATTGGTATCCATAGAAAAAATACACATGTAGATAATTATATTAAAGCAAACAGCTACAATCCAACATCACATCAATTAGCAGTGTTTCATTGCTTAATTCATAGACTTATAAATTTTCCAATTCTTGAATATGAATATCAAATAGAATAGCAACACATTTTACATGTTACTGAAATCAACGGTTTTAAGAAAGCAACCATACTTAAGATAATTAATGAACATATATACAACAATCTCATAAAATCAATCACCACTTTAAAGAAACCAGAATCTACCGATATATATATATATATATATATTAAAAGTTTAATTACCATCCTTGGGCCTTCAACAAATTTAAAAGAATCTTCCAAAATTATAATATAAAATTAGCTCCAAAAATAACTTCAGTCTCAAGAATTTACTTAAGAAACCTTTAAACAACACTATCGGCAAATTAAAATTATCCGGAGTATACAAAATACCTGTAATAACTGTGAAACATACTGTATTGGAAGAACTAAGAGAGGTCTTAAAACTCGTCAATTGGAACATTTGTGAAACATAAAGCTTAAACAAATAGAAAAATCAGCAGTTGCCAATCACTTCTGGAAATGCAACCATGAAATTGGTCAAAGTATACAACTATTAAAACATGTAAAAGCTGTTAATGAACTGGATATTTGGGAAAAAATTATATTATAAATAGTAAACATGAAACTATTTTGAATTTTGATACTCCAGTATTGAATAGTGCTCTAAAATTTAATAAAAAGGTCAATCAAGGCAACACCGATGTAGCTCAACCTACTACTATGAATAATATAGATCAAGTTAAATTTAAAACAGATTTCAACCAATCTAGATTATCCAGGAAGCAGATGGAAGAGAAAGTACATCTACTTCAACAGACAACTGACAATCAGGATATTGTTCCAGAAAATCAGATAGAAGAGGAAGTATATTTGCCACAACAAACATTCAAAAGTTTAACTTCTTCACATCCAGAGATGAACCAACTCCAACCTGTTAATACCCCAATGTTCCAGTTCCAAAAGTTGGTATTAAAAATCAGGAGATCTTCAAGGGGAGGAGCCTTAACTCTCTTGGAGAGTCAAGTGGACGTCCTCCGACAGTAGATGGAGCAGAACCCACTGAAGATCGTCTGAAGCAAAGACCGAAAAGCACTTTTGGAGGAAATGGTGAACGCCGATCAGTCTGAGTGAGTAATCTAACAAATTAATCATGCCAGCTAGTCATATTTATATATAATATAAGCAAGTTGAGATAGGCAACGCATGGTCCGCGGCTAAACATACGGCAGTTGTGTTAAACCTAATTCGTATCAGATGTGGGTAAGTTGCTATTTAAACAAAGTGGGTGAGATTATGGATTAGAATGTCTTTAGAACATCTTACTGAGTATAGAAATATCGATTCTCAGTAACTCGTTATTGGCGTTCTCAAGATTTAATGCCTCAAAGATCTCTCAAATCTCGAACTAATCACCTGCCAGTGAGACATTGAAGAGCGATTAACTGCCTTCTTGCATGTTCGTAGCCTACCCTAGTGGTGTTTCTAAGGTCACTGATTTGGTTTCTGTCGTGCAATTAATTATTTTCTTCATCTTTTTAATACGTAAATTTTAATAGGAAGAAATGGCGTAGTTCGTAACTAGCTGGCCGAATAATATCAACATGTGAAGTTATTCTACACACACAAGTAATTTTGGACACAGTAAAACAGTCGTTCCTGTGCCTCTGTCAACTTTGCAGTAAAAACGCAGTTCCTGTAAACCTGACGTAAAACGTTACATTTACTTTAAGTTCGTTCACCCTTTAAACGACTTCCTGTTTAGACGTATAGCATGTGCAAGTTTTAAAAATTATTCAGCCTTTGATAGAAAGAATTGTAGTTAATTGCACTGGCAAGGTAAAATTACACCGTAAAATGCATACATTTATACAATTAAAAGCTTAGAAAAAAAAAACAAGGAAGTGAAAGAGGCTCGAACTCGTTTGTTTTTCATTTGATAGCTAATGTCATAACCACTGTGTCAGAAGAAGTTCTCCTACACGTCTCTTCATTTTCGTGTGTTATCCACTCAAGTGGTGTCATCCATCAGCAGTGGCGTAATGGCACTTTGAAAACTTATAGCAGTAACTACCAGCATTGAACCAACATGCCTAAGCCTCCTATCTCAAATCACTTCTTTAAGCTATCTCTACTTTCTCTGAAAACATTCCGGTGTAGTTCATTAACAGCCTGTATATTCTATTGTAATTTAGCTCCCGATACAAGATAAAAATATCTGACTTGGAATTTATTACTCCACTCTACAAAACTCATAATAATTGTCTTTCGTTATAAATTCCTATATTGGGTAACCAGTTATGTATTTTAATTTATGAATTATTCTACTAATTATAATTGCCGCCGTCGTGGCCGAGTGGTTAAACCCTCGCCTCTCACAAAGGCGGCTCGAGATCGTCCCAAGAACTATACGAGTATGTGAGATTTTCAGTGGAGGATGTAGCGTCTGGACATCTTTAGTACGTCTTTCCCCCTCACCATTAATTTTATCAGCAAGTACATAACCAAGTTTTCTTACCTTTATTACACCATCATGTCATGTCTTTATCATCCACTCCTTCACTCTCATACCAGGTTTCGGGCAGATCCTCCAACCTGGATATTCTCTGGCATCAAGTACCCTGCCCTCGACAGTCTTTGACTTTAGAGGATGTAAATCTATACAAGGAGGTTGAAGTGTGTTAGTAACTCCTTTTCTTGCAGCTCTGAACGTCACTAAATAGTAATTTGGTTTTGACGTTCATTAACTGAGGAATATATTTAATGAATATAAATTAATCTGTTTGTGAGAAAATCCTGTGAACACTGCAGAAGCTTTGCACTCCACCCAACAATTTCATACACTTTCTTTGGAAGTACATGCTTCAGGACTCCTTGAATAAAAAAGGAAACAGTTTTAGAAAAAGGATCCGTGTGTACGTATATCTTCGCTGTGAGATGAACATCACACCACAAGAACTAAAGGCAAATTAAGTAACAAGCTTGGTTCAATACCTTCCAAATATACGAGACAACGGTTTTCAAGAAAACCACTGCACTTCAAAATACGTGTAAGATGTTACTTTTTGTATTAAAAGTGACTCTAATACAATGAATTAAAGATATTTACATGAAAATTAAAAGGTGTTCTTCTAATATTCAGGAAATAGCCAGTGTCAGTCTCTTCACTTGGAAGAGATTTCGTTCAATCTTTCATAGATAATAATGTTAGGAAGAAGATGAAACAATACTATATTGCTTACAGCGGGAGAATAGAGTAGATATAAACAAAACCACGCTACCGTTGATCGTAGCGCGCATTCTTCACAATTTCCATGATGCTTCCGACATGCATATAGTCCATTGAAAAAGTACTGCTACTGAGGTATGGAGTCTTGAGTTCGTTTTGCTAAAGCGCACAAGTGTGCACTACATATGTCAACTATGTTTCAACTATGAGAAACATATACTAATAGATAGTTAAGTTAGTTACTGCGGGCGCATATTGAAGCTGACAGGCGTATCCAGTTGTGAATCATAGCGGAACTGGCGAGTACTGTTAAACATGCGCACGGAAAGCCTTAACGAAGTGGTGAAAAGATAATATTGAATGTATTTAACAACTTCAGTGAAAACTTTCGAGAACTTGCTGTCGATGAAGTGGTGAAGCTAACATTTGAGTTTACCGGCGTGTCGGCTTCCAGCATTTTATAGTGCACGCAAGCAAAAAGCCACATTTGGTGAAGTTTCAACTCCTGGCAAGAAGAGACCCCGTGCCAGATCAGTGTTGGATTTGTCTATGATGGGTTTGTGAGTTCAGCAATCTACCGAAAAGTTTATTAATTCCACAAATTAAAACCAATTAGCGTTATTGTGAGGGACAATGCTCCCTACCATACTGTGAGGTTAGAACGCATAAAAAACTACAAGTAACATCATAACATGGCTACACAGTAAAAACATAATTTTCCACGAGTATCATGTTAAGGCGAAATTGCTTGCAGAGGTCATGTCTCGTGCTAGAGTACCAAAACTACGTATGTTGGAATTAATTTTCATGGATATTAATACTGAGTTACGTGATACTTAGCTCGAAAAATGTGCCTATAATGTCGAAAATTTATATTAATGTTATACTTAACGAAGTGATTTAGCGGTTGGCTTGAATAAATACGTGGTTTTTTGTGTTGAAAAATTCATATTCATATTCTCAATACATATTAATATTATACTTAGTGAAGCGGTAACAGTACTGTCATTCCGAACGCATGTGGACGTGGAGTGATACGGTACTTCATTCTCTCGTTGGACATATTATACATAAAACTATAGGTTGTTCAAAAGTGCATTTACTTTATGCACGTTTGATGGGTCATAAGCCTTTTGCTCGGCTTCTGTAATTAATAATTCAAAGACTTTAACATTCTTTTAAAATCCCTTGGATACTCAGTTGTTTCTTCCATCCGGTTCTTAAAAAATTAGACTATTGCTGTTTCCTTTGCAGAGCCCATCATCCAAATGTAGCACAACAATTTATAAAGTAAGTTTTATCAAATGTTTGAGTTCCCGTACGCTGACAGATACATTTGAAATGAGTGAGTTTGCAACTGATCACCCTGTATATTTGAGATTCAACTTTGGACATTTAATGATTAATGGAAGTAAGGATCATATTTCATAATGAAGAAGCTTCAGCAAGTATAGGCTCTGCGTAATGTAGTGTAAAAGTTGTGAACAGCAATGTCGAGGAGGAGAAGTGATGCCACTACCAGCAAACCGCAAGTGCTTGTTCCCAGCAAATGGCGGTTTCACACACTGACAGCGCTGGTTTGTTCAATTTGACATAATGAGGGATTTGAACCACGGCTCATTGACATAATGCGTCAATCAGAGAAGTTCATTGGCCGTATGGATAACGGCCGCTGTCAAACAGAGCATTACCCTAAACGGTAACGTTCCATCAATCATATGAAAGCCTTTTAATAAGAGCTTATTGCGTTCGCAGTCAAACACCAGCAGAAGTGTACTTTTCAAAACGCTAACTTCAGTGACAGTTATCGCTTGTATCTCGCGGTAAATTGTTTACGTGCTCTTCAGCCAGTTTAACTTCATCGTTTCTAAGCATATTTGCAATTTTTATTTTCAAATATACACTCTCTATTAAGCCACACCGGCATAGTTTATCAACGTCTACCACCCCTCCAAAAGTAAATATACCCTTAGTGGCTACAAATATACATAAGTACAATAACGATTACTTCATGGTAATTTATTACTAATCCATCTGCAAAAAAAACTACTTTTTTTATTTTGTTCTTTCTTTTCACAAATCCGAAGTTGATATTTCACTGAAAATATATGATTATATAGTCTTAAAGAATTAATTTTTAGAAAGGAGATAATGCGTGAAAAAAACTCCAATACCAAATTCCGCTTAAAATGGAGAATTTGATATGTTAACGGCACTTTAATTACAAATAAAATGTATATCTTGAATGTTATGGGCATAGCTATAAGATAAATGCTCACCAGCGTATATGAAGAACTACATGGCTTCGAAAAGTAATCACATCACCACACACAATCTAGTTTATAAAGCTAGTCTTCAAGACATTATATTGGACGTTTTATAAGTGACTGTAGAGAAAGTGAATACATTTTTCAAACATTAACCAAACCAAAGTGAACGTCCAGTGAAGCTTAATACATTTAATAAAAGCTCAAAACGACTTAGTTCATTTTATATATAGCTACACTAGCTGTGGTGTTAAGTAATGAACGTGCAAATAGCCCTATTTTTAGACTACATTTCTGGTAAACACCAGGATGAAATGCAGGTTGTAAAGCTGAAACCTCTGCAACGAATTCATAGTCAACCCTCCTCACCAGGACCCTTCAACCTGACTGATTATTTTTCTTTCACTTTCCCTCAGTACTCATACAAGACAAACAAGATTAAGGTTCCCTAAATTTAGTAATACAAAAATTCAATTCCCAAATTTAACTAGAGGGTGTCTTAAGGTTTTAATTATCACCCAGTAGTTACAGTGATTTGAGTCCTTTTATTTTTTACAGTGAGTGCCAGAAGTGACTTAGGTGTGATCAAGCTCCTGCATTTGAAGGGCGAAACAACTCGAGAAATCCATGATGGGATGACGTCAATTTATGGAAATGATTGCCACATCGTATGATACTTGAGCTGGAAAAGGAATTTTCAAACTGGTCACATGTCCCTGGCAGATGAGTCATGATCTGGTAGACCGTCAATGACAGACGGTGCTGTCACAGTGAAGGAAGTGGAGTGTTTAATACTGGAAGACAGACGAGTAACTGTCCAAATGATCATGAATGAGACACACCTTAGTTGTGGTAGTGTGGAAGATTGTTCATGATGAACTGCACATGTTTAAGGTGTCTGTACGGTTAATTCAACGTTTGCTAATTCCTTTCCACAAGCAAACAAGACAGATGTTGATGCTATTAGAACAGGATGAAGATGAGTTATTTTTTTTGATCGTGTGGTAACCAAGGATGAATCCTGGACCTATCAATATGATCCAGAGAAACAAAAGCCATGAGTATGGAATGGAAACATGCCGATTCCGCCCCTCACAAAGAAAAGGTGCAAAAGTCAGCTGGGAAGGTCATTCTTTCAGTTTTCTAGGGCTGTCGTGGAGTCATCCTTACAGATTATCTTGCCACGATCAAACCAACACTGGCAGATACTAATAAAATGTTCTGGACAAGTTACGGGCAGCTGTGATTAAGAAAAGACGTGGTAGGCTCTCCAAAGTTGTTCGACTTCTGGCTAACAATGCACCAGCTCATTCATCTCAAGCTGCAGTTGACAAAACAAGGGAATGTGGCTTTGAGAGCTAATAGCATTCGCATTATTGCCCCGATCTCGCACCAAGTGAGTTTTCTTGCTCCCGAAAATGAAGAATCCGTTGCCTGGTCGCAGATTTGACAACAAAAAGTTACGTCATTAATAAAGTGGAAGAGTGGTCTATTGCAGACTCCTGCAATCAAGGTATTCGGAAGGTCAAGAAACGCTGGGTAAGTTGTGTAAATCATGTCGCCATCTGTGGACGCCAAGCAGTAAGAACTAGAATTTAGTACAATTTAAAAGAAAAAAAACACCAATCCGGCTAGCAGCGTAGCCTTAATCCAAATTTTCAAAACAAAAGCGAAGCACAGTCGAAGTATGACGCGGAAAGAAAACTAGTAGTAATGGAATTTAGAAAAAAATTATAGAGCTGTAGCAAGAGAGGAATATAATAAGCTCAAGATAACTGGAAAATTTATTAAAGAAAACAAAATTATGAAATATAGGGGAAATTGGCTACTTTGTCTGTATCCACGTGCATTTAATTGGAGGACAAAATAAAAGAAAAAAAAAACGAAATACCTTAACAGTATACAAACCTGACCAGAAGCTGTCACTTCGATTACAGCGATAAACAAAATTTACGTCTACAGATGAGTCGATCGTAGCAACAGCAGTGAGTCTAGAACTTTTTGTGCAGCACGTATCTCTAAATAATTGCCCTGACTTTATCAGGTGCACCGTAAGCTTGCCCAGTTTATTCTGATCCCCCTACTTTGATACCGCGCTATGTTGCAGGTGTTGTGCTTTCTGATATTTCCCACAGTTAAAATATTCATCAGCCACTTTTGCTTCTCATTATCCCTGTTTTAGCTGACAGAGATGAAAAACAGATCACATAAAAACGTGGAGATAGATGGTGCTTTACTGCTTCAACTTCACGCGATATCTACCTCGTATCTTTGTAATGGCTGAATACTTCAAGGGGTCATTGTCACATTTACGTCGCTGTCTGAGCTGCGGTTTTTTATAGCGGAATTAAGACGAATACAACCCGGGCCTTGCTTTCTCTACCATAGGTTCCATCTTTTATACTACAGTTCCTATTCCCGGGAAAAAGGTTTGAAGTCAATTCGCCGAAAATGTTGAAAATCATGGAATTTTCTTTTTTGACACTGTTGGTAGCTTATGGTTGGTAGTAAAAGATGGCATGCTATTTTTACCACTTGCACCATTTTACGCCATCACCTGACAATTTAAAGAGACCTTTTTCAATCGTTAAAAGTAGCAATCATTACTTTAAAGTTAATTTTCTGATAAACTTCTTTCTAACTCTTTTCAGTATACAAAATGCCTCATGTGTCAAAGTTTTTCATTTAACTTGGAGAAACTTACAGTATGGGTCCACAATATGTAAATAAGGAACTTCACATTCCCGTTTTTTTTAATGTTCATGTTCTGGAAATTATATAGTGTTAAGGAATAAAAAATGTTAATATTTTCAAAATTTTGAGAGCTAACAAATGGAAATTATTTTAGAAAAAATGCTAAAAGAATATTAAAAAAATAGGAATGTGAGTCTTTTAAAATTGCTCTGTACTAGCAGAAAAAAAACTCAACTTAAAAGCTCAAATATTTTGACGCGCAGAACATTTTTAATTTTTACAACATTATCTCAAAAATAATTAATAATTAATTAACTATTTGGTGTAGAATCATGAAAATTTACATGTAAGTTTAAAATGATACTCTAATTATGTGGCTAAATTTTCTAAATGACAGGTTTATTATTATAGAAGTTGGAATTTTCAGTGTAGCCTTACATTAATGCCTAAGACTTAGATATATCTTTCGCTCTTTATCTCTGTGAAGGCATAACAAACTTTACCACTCACCAAGGTTTTAAGTATCTCCGTGCAATATCGCATTGAAATACTCAGAGCAAAGATAGCATGCAGGGAAAAGAAAATCGGCCGCAGTCACGTTTCATGTTTTTTCGAGATATGGATGCCTATGAGAAAGAAGAACAAATCAAGGAGATAAGAAATGTACCTAAGGTATAGTATGCTCTGTCATTTAATGTCTTTAAACACCCAATAGGCAAGATACTATTACTGAATCACTCTAACTTGTAAATAACTATTTTTTCAAACCTGGATCTATGTAAGACAGAACCGAGACACAAACAATTTATTTTCGATCTAATTTCATTAAAATAATCCCTTCTGTATCATTAACATCTACGTGTCAATGTTCCTCTACTAACTTAATGATGAAGGTCTGGCACTTATTTAGCTGATGAAGCTTGCAGAAGTTTGTAGCGCACCGTGATATGTAACTGTATATGATATTTTAAACAGGACTGTGTAAGAATGGTCAGCTATAGATGTTAGACCTTTATGATCTTAGGAAGCGAGTTCACTGCGGTAACGTATTAAGATCACATCCAGGATTTCCTGAATTCAATTATATTCTGGCCTTTGGAATTTTGAGTTTTCCCTGGTCGGTAAGCGAATTCTAAGGTGCTTTCTAATACATCATGATTTTCTATCGATTATTCCCTATGCAATCCGATTCTCTCATATTTTTCAGCTGTGCTTCCTGATTTTGATGACGCCATCTAGATAGCGTGGCTCCTTGCTCACAGGGGCAAATACATTTCGTAGACACCAGATTATTTATCGGTACTCTGTGGCCTGTAGCCTACTGTAGTTTCTGCACTTCACTGATTACTTCTTGGAGCAGGGGCCAAACAAGATCTCTGTAAGTGCCACTGTGCATCATGTCAGGTTTATTTATAATCATAAATTATATAAAAAACTTATATAACTGTGCTTTTTAAGGAAAAATTTTATGCTAAAAATGGAAACTGGGCATATGTTTCTCGTGTTTTACTTTCACATAAAGTTTTCTAGCAGACCTCTATACATTTCCATCACAAAAACTACGGTTTTATCTACGTGGTGCATTCAAGTTATAAAGCATCCTACCTTTTTCAGGACTGCGACCAGATAGGACCTGTTGGTTTTTTTTTTAAATACACGTGAGCTCTCTGTGAATGCGTGACACAGATGGCAGCACTGTACAGTGGAAAGAATTCTAGTGTCAGCGACGAGAGCTAGGACTGTTTCTGACACTTAAAATGGTGACGTTTTCAATGCAAGAACAGCCTGTAATCATTCGCTTTCTTCATTTTCGTGATGTGATAACTATTGAAATTCATTGCCAGTTGAGTGAGGCATGTAGTGATGGTATCATGGATGTGTCTAATATGCGTTCCTGGGTGCGACAGTTCAATGAAGGCAGAACATCGTGTGACAACAAACCAAGACAGTCACGGCCCTGCACCAGCCGGTCTGACGACATGATCCACCGAGTGGAGAACGTTGTTTTGGAGGTTTCGCAGATTGAGCAGGATTGTGTGCACAGATCCCACGGAAATGCCAATTTTGGAGGCGATGTCTGCAACTGTCTTGGTTTGTTGTCACACGATGTTCTGCCTTCATTTAGCTGTCACTCCCAGGAACGCACATTAGACACATCCATGGTACCATCACCACATGCCTCACTCAACTGGCGATGAATTTGAACAGGTGTCACACCACCAAAATGGAGAAAATGAATGATTACTCGCAGTTCTTGCATTGAAAACGTCATCATTTTAAGAATCAAAAACAGTCCTAACTCTCGTCGATGCCACTGGAGTTCTATGCACTTTACAGTGCTACCATCTCTGTCACGCATTCACATAGAGTCCACGTGTATTTAAAAAATTTCCTAACTGTTTTCAGTCCTGAAAAAATAGGAGGTGTTGTAACTTGAATGCACCTTGTATTCCTTCTTGGTCAGGGTAAATACTTGCTAAAATGATTTTACTACAGCTATTATAGCTACAAAGAATCTTAAGAAGGTAGTCAAAATTTTAAAAAGCGTGTTGACATGTGATAGATTGAAATTCCACTCCTTGTATGAGTATGAGTGACAGATTGGACAGGAGAAGGAGAGAAAGACGTAGCCATTTAGCACCTAAACACGCAGTACATTAATCAACATTTTTGAGTCATTATTTAAAATAATAAAAATATTAGAAGTATTCCAATATAAAGAAATAATTTGTTTTGGAGATTTTTCTGAACATCTTGTATCACCTTTTTGAAAGAGACTAAATGTAAATATTAAATGTGATGTATATATCAACCATAAAAGCTGTGTTTAGATTAAACCAGGCTTAAGATTAATATCGAATGGAATGTGCCTACATTCTTCTGTAGGTAGGTAGAAGAAATTGCAATAACTGGTTTATCAACCTCCAACGGCTAAGCGCGAGCACAAGATTAAAATAATGTTATTTTTAAATGATATTGATATTAATACCTAATGTTATTTATTTATTATTCTTATCTATATTGGCTAAGGCGCTTTGAATGGGGATTTAATTAATATACCTCTCTCCGTATTGGCCTTAACAGCAGCATATTCCATGGTGCTTAGACTATTTTTAAATATTCCTTTTGCTCCTAATGACTAATTTCATATAGCCTATGTGATATTCGTAATATGCCCTTTTATATTCACGGTATGTAATTCTAGCGGATATTGTACTCATGATTTTATTAATCTTCCCCTTTGATTCCTGGTATCGGCGAGAGGATTTTCTCTCCCTGGGAAATGTGGTACAGGTGCGCTCGTTAGATCCCTAGGTCATCCATGGAAGAACTGTAGTTTTAGGTTGCAAAGATGACAGAACCGATAATCATCATCCATTCTTCAGTGCTATATTGCACTCATGACACCCGTTGTGGCAGGAGGTTGTGAACGAAAGGGCCGGGTGGTAGGCCTTGCCGGGGTTATGGCCCAAAATTTAGTTTAATAAATATGAGACACATTCAAATTATAGGAATGTTTCATAACCTTTAGGTATGTTTTACCAATGAAGGAATTTTTCGAATGATTGAATAATTTCTAGAAAGCTGCAGAACATGACATTTATGTAACTTTCATATGTCCTCTCTAGTTATATTAAGGTTTTGGAGATTTAACGTACTATAGGAACCCCTGTTTCACAAAATATGGTTAAATGTAGAGCATTTATAACCTCCTAAAATTGCGAACCTTAGAAGTGAGTATAGTCTGTACGCATCTTCTCAGATGCTAATTTCCAAGAATTCATTCAGTACTTTCTAATGCACGCTCAATATCGTCTTCTCCTATATGCAACCACTTTGTTTGACATACATTGTTAGAGTAGCAGTTTAAATTTGAGTAACAATTTAATTCTAATTGGCCGTGTGTCGGTACTGTTGTCCATTCTATTACATTTCAATTGTTCTGATATCCAAAACATTCAAATGTATTGTTTTGGGACTCTCACCTACTGTTCTTAACTTCATTTCCAAAGATTTAGCCCGCTAAAATAACACCCTGTTTTTCTGGTCTAAATAAGAAACTGCAGTTTGCACATGATCGTGTTAAGTTCCTAGGTTAACGTGTCTAGCCGACAAGAGTGACAAACTTAGGTCTTTCCAAATTATTCAAGTGAAAATGAGATGAACACAATATGTGTATTTAAACATAGTTAAAGTGACACTATTGCTACTATCTGTATCATTATCTGCAACATCAATGTGTTTGACTTATCGCATCTGGCCCCCTAATGCAAAAGGGGGAAAAACTCTTATTTGTGTTTTAACGATTGAACTTTGCAGACATGAAAAAGAAAAGTATTTCGGTCACTTCCTCTTTCTTTCAGTGTTAGATATTATCTCTCTATTTAAACTGGCCACCTAAGTTTACTTAATTATAGTATTCCCTTTTATATTTTTAATAATTTTTCATTTACGTCCTTTAACTTTTTAAGTCATATTGGACGATGAATGGAATGGGTTAAATGATGCTCAAATGGAGCTTAGAGTTATCCAACATTCGTCTTTTAGGATAAGGGAAAACCCCGTAAAAATCCTTATCCAGATAATTCACCCTGACCGAGATTCGAACTCGAGAACTCTTGAACGTGAGGCAGACAAGCTGCCATCTACGCTACCAAGGCGGGCTAGTCATTTTTTATTTCATTTTATTTTTTATTCTCTTTACAATATTTTGAGAGGACAAATAATATGCAAATTTAAAATCCCGATGTTTTAAAATCAGATGACTTTCTCTCCAGTTTTCCATAAAACTTCTACACTTTTATATCTCAAATTAAAAAAGTTAAACAACTTTAGAAGAAGGCTTCAATGCAGGTTATAATATGAGTTATTTTATTTATTATTCTCAGTATTATTCATTATTTATTATATTATGCATTCATCATGGTTGCCCCTTTATTACTTCGATTTAATTACTATTTGTACCTGCATCTTCTCTATTCTTACACCTAGTGTGTCCCTAAATATGAAAGATTTGATTTTGCTTTTACCCCCAAAACGAAGTAATTCTATAAGCTAACGGCATGCACTAATGTTTTTTTTTTTTTTTTTTTTGTGTGCGATTTCTTCGTTGAGTAGAAAACTTCTCAAATCCAACACTGCTCACTTGATATCCTGATAGAGAGGCAATATCTGTGACCGGTTCTTTCCTCGAGGAACATTTAGGTACAGAGAGAATTTTGCAGCAGCCTAATTCACAGAACGTAGTCCACGTTTACAAAGAGATGAACAGGCCATTGTTGTCAAACAGTGATATTCCTTCGGGGCTTATTCCTTCAGTGCGGATATGTGCTGATTCATTTCAACCCCACTCATAAAAATGTTGCGAATGTAATTCGGTATACTAGTTGAAAAGAATAGTTTTTGTAACGTTAGTGTACCCTGGGCGAGCACTGTATCAGATGGGGCAGTAGCTGGCCAGTCTAAGCCGGCGATTATCATCATTGGTTAAACCCTCCCTACCCAGAACAATCGATGGGCATGACGCACGACCCCGGCAAATGGTTCCCATGATACCAGTTAATATCAGCAGTTCTACTAATGGAAAGGTTTCAAATGTCCACACTCGTGCTGCCTAATCATCTAAAACAATCACTCTGTCTACGTCAAGGGAGTTGAAAAGTAAGTGTTTACGCTAGGCTGCCTAATCTGAGTGTGTACTCCGAGAGTTCGTCATGTCCGCTGCCTAATCATCTAAAACAACCACTTTAATTGCAACCGGGGAATTGACAAGTGTTCACGCTACACCGCCCAATCTCGATAAAGCAATAATTTCTCCACAGAGTTTGTTGCAAATGTGCACTGCATAATCATCCCTAGAGCAGTCAATTTATATACGTCAAGAGAGCACAAAATTGCTCACAGCGGGCTGTCCAATCTCAGTAGTTTCCGACTGAGAAATTAACATTCTCAACCGTCTGTCTAATCATACAAAATAATTCCTTGAAATAGGAATACTCCAGAACAGACGTCACCAGCCTTGCAAAATGATATTCCTGGTAATACAAATCTTATGTGTACACTCACAAACATAGGAATTCTTAGGCAGTTATCTTGAATTATCTACATTTGAACATTTGCACCATAAAGGATGCAAAAGAGGACTAGGCAAGGTTTAGTGACAGACACGTAAAAGTTTGTCCAAGTGCTACTTAGAAATACCAAAAATCTATACGAGGGATGGGGTGGTTGGTTACCCATGACGCTTTAACCTGTGGTTCAATCACTGTTCAACTTCACTTCATTCAATACTGTCTTTAGTATCTAATGCATGCTACATGATCTCCTCCAACAATTACAATATGAATACCTAACACACTTTTCAGCAGAAATAATTTTAAATCAACCAATACAGACTTGTTTACATGTACCAATTGCTGGCTGCCCGAAGTTACATAGGTAGCTTCTTTTGCTCGAATAAAAAGGTTTACCTCTGCAGTTATAGTACTGGGGCGGTTTCATAAACAATTTTATTCATTTCTTAAAGATGAACCAAATGTAAATTGCTTAATTTCTTCTCGGGCAGCATGCCAGGTGAAAAGACGATCACAAATCGACGTTTCGGGAGTGTGCATCTCTCCCAACATCACGTTATTTATTAAAAGTTATAACCACAAATGAATCACTGGATATAATACAAATATAAACAAAGACAAACACACTATCAAAATTCGCATTACTGAACAAAAGACTGTTTGCAGTAAATTAAATGCCAGGTCAGGAGATGGTGTGAGTATAGAAAACTAATTGGGTCAACGAAAGGTAACTACTTAACTTGATCATCACGCTGTATAGCCAAATGCTTCTTAAGTCGACGGATTTCCATTTTAGGGTGGTTTAAGGGGTTTCTTGCAAACGGGCCTTAAAATAGAAATCCGTCGACTTAAGAAGCACAAATCAATACAGCTTGATGATCAAGTTAAGTAGTTACCTGGCATTTAATTTACTGAAAACAGTCTCTTGTTCAGTAATGCGAATTTTGATAGTGTGTTTGTCTTTGTTTATATTTGTATTATATCCAGTGATTGATTTGTGGTTATAACATTTAATAAATATCCGGATGATGGGAGAGATGCACACTTCCGAAACGCCCACCTCGGTAGCGTGGTGGTAGCATGTCTCCCTCACGTTCAAGAGCTCCCGAGTTTGAATCTCGGTCAGGGTGAGTTACCTGGATAAGGCTTTTTCCGGGGTTTTCCCTTATCCTGAAAGAGGAATGTCGGGTAACTCTAAGCTCTATGGAACCCGGGTTCATTTCACCATCATTTCACCCAATCCATTCTTCGTCCGATATGACTTAACGTTGGAGGACGTAAATTACACAAAAAAGATCTCCCGAAATGTCGATTTCTAATCGTCTTTTCACCTGGCTTGCTGCCCGAGAAGAAATTGAGCATATTCGTCGACAGGAAAGCTTAAGGTCTTATTTTAAATGTACATTTTAAGGTGTTACAGGAAATCCTATGTTCTGTCCCTGATAGCTTTAATTTCATACCTAAAACGTTATTGCTAAAAGTGGGTGAAGATTTCGATGGTGGAACATGTGACATGTTAACTAGCAGCCCACGAAGTGTCTTAAGAAAAATTGACACCATTAGTTTTAAATTTGGCTAAGATAGCAGCGATAATTTAGCTGCCATGTTCTTAAACGTTGCTTACAGATAAAGCAAGTCCCCTGGTGGTTATGCACCATTGCGATCGTTACTGTAATGAAGCTTGCGTGTATGATTAATGCAGTAGAATACAGGGTATTTTTACAACTGTACTCCTACCCTGTTTGGAGTTCATTTTTAACTCACACTCTGTAAATATCTACCTCTACGAAGTATATCTCATAGCTGTTGCCTATTTTCTGGCATCCTTTCTAACTGATGACACGATGTTCAGTTATTTGACGTTATTTTATCTTGTAATCGTATCGCAGTCACGTCGTTCATCAGTTCTTAAGAACCGGTAAGGAGACATTACTAAAATATGCAACTAACTTCGTCTTGTTTTTTCAGATTTCTGTGATTATTCTCGAATATACAGGGGTCATTAAAAATTAGTGGCAACACTGCCTACATTTGGCGCTATCAGCGGTAAATCATGCAAGCTGATAACAATAAAAAATAAGGGCATCTATCATTTGTTAGCTCGGGGTTTCAATATCCATTTGAGTTACACTTCCTGAATATTTCGGTGCTTTATCTTCCTGATTACATCATCCGGAGCCCTGACATAAACGCTGCCCTCTCTCATTTCTTGCAGGTCACATGGCCAGATTTTACCACCATCTATACCGACAGTTCTAAATTTGCTGATGGTGTAGGTTATGCATACGTCTGCCCTTCTACTAATGCCCTGTCTCGATACCGCCTACCTATGGAGGCTTTCAACTACACTGCGGAGGTTCTGGCCTTTCGTGTCGCTTTGCAATATGGGATTACTCTGGGCTTCCCCAAACTGCTGGTCTTAACCGATGCGCAGTGTGTGCTGCAGAGACTCTCATCTCCTCTCTGGATGAGAGATATGCACTGTTATGTTTACGAGATCCTGACGTTGGTGAACAACGCTACCACAGCCGGACAGCAAATTCACTTCCTTTGGATCAGAGGGCATGTCGGAATTCGATACAATGAAGGCGCCGATCTCCTGGCAAAAGAGAAACTCACCCAAGCCACCTTTCAAGGCATCCAATTGCCCTACACGGATTGCTTCCCTGTCCTTCGGCGTGACACCTATTGCCGCTGGAATGATGCCTAGATTCGTTCTCAGTCCATCAAAGGCAAACACTACGCCGCCGTTCAGACGCATCTATTCACGACCCCTTGGTTCTCCAGCTTCAGGATTGCGCGTCGACATCTCACCTCCATCACTAGAATTCAACTTGGACATGGATGTACCCTGCGCATCTACACCGACTACGTCGTCGATTCCCCTGTATGTCCTGATGACCCAGGCGAAACCGCGGACCTCAATCATCTCCTGTTCAGTTGCTCTCGCTACCAAGCCCACCGTTCTTCCTTCCTCCGCCGCCTACTTCAACAGTCTGTTCCTTTTCCCGCTAGCGTCAACACCATATTACAGTTATGCCACAAACCTGTATACCAAGCTCTTCTGCTATTTCTTCAAGAAAGTGATCTAAATATCTAGTATCCACCCATCCTCTTAATTTTCCTTTCATTAATTTTCTTATTTTTCCCTTCGATGGTCATATGGGATTTTACCGAAGGCAAAAAAAAAAAAAAAAAAAAAAAAAAAAAAAAAAAAAAAAAGAAAAAAGAAAAACAAAAAAAGACTGAAGACAATAATTTTATTTAATAAGATATTTTTAGTAAGTTTCATTTTAGGCTGTTATCTTTAGTACTCTAAATATGTTTAGTAAATACCAACAAAGATGCTTCATTAAAATTCAGATTGCAAGAGGAATCAATGCTCGACAATGGCATACAGAATTATTGAAAGCTTGTAGTAGACAGAGTTTACCATATCGTACCGTGCCTAACTGGGCGAATGTAATTCGTAGAGGAAAGGAAGACGTTCATAAAAACGTGGAGCTGACAGACCGCAATCAGCAAGTAACGATGTGCATGTAAATGATGTTAGAGCGCTGCTGGAAGATCATCGTTGTTGAACTAGCAAGGTAAAATGAAATTGCCATTTAGAGAAGTTCACTTTAGAACGAGACAGGCAATTATTGTAGCAGTAGAGCAGGACGTCAAGACGCTGTTGATGGCATCCGTCGGCTTCCTGATGTGTGGAGGCGAATATGTTGGAGATTCTAAGCACTGCAATAAGGTGACTGCTCAAAAATGTTTTATTTGTTGTTAATTGAAATGTTGCCACTAATTATTGAATGAAATACGTATTTCTGAACATATTTTTGTTTCATACGTATTTCCATCCATTTCATACGAGCCATAGAACACGAAATGTTAAAAATATATCAGCCTTTCATCATTTTAACGTTTATTATTGAATTTGTTCATAAGGGACGCCGTCCGTAATTGTTATAGTTTTTGTTTCGTCACAGCTGATTTTAGTTATATCTACTCTTTTCCTAAATGATATGAATTAAACTCAGTGATTTAATTATTTACATAAAACAAACAATTCACCGAAACTCTTTTACCAAGACGAATTCCAGGTTAAAACTTAAATTCCAATCATAAATACCGAGGGATAGCAATCTTAGATGTAAAGGTTCATTTATACATATTTCATTTAAGTTCAGACGCATCATTGTGTCTACAAAGGCATTCAATTCTCCTATTAATCAATTCAGTATCCCCGTTTCTCGAATATTTTTTATAGTTTTCTGTCCCCTTTGGCGAAAGCTTATGATGTTTGTTTTTGTCCAAAGCCTTTCTCAAGTACAGAGTGTATATAAATGAATATCGGGGTTTTAACTCTTTATAATATTTATTATATTCAACTTATAGTTATAAATGATATGTCAGGTGAAAAAGCAAATCACACAGTTTCACCAAGAACCTTATAAATGTTCAATGTGACTACTCTTTGTCACACGGCACATATCAAGTCTATAGCCGAGTTATTCCCAAACGCTGATAAGTGTGAATTCAGTAATTGTAGCAATAGCTACAATGCAGGGAGGTCAGCTGGTAGCGGAGGCACGTACACACGATCCTGAATGAAGCCCCAAAGGTTAGGCGTTAGATCAGGAGAACGTGTGGGTCATGCATAGCAAGCCCTGTCATTGGGGTCCTTGTGGCATATTCAGCGCTCGGGTACAGTGACGTTCAACCAGTCACATACCTCCTTATGTCAGTGAGGTGGCGCACCATCTTGCTAGAAATTGAAGTTCTCTGACTCATTTTCTTCCAACTGAGGGAAGATCCATTGCTCTAGTGTATCAAGGTAAGAAGTGCCAGTTACAGTAGTTTCACCAAAAAAAGAAAGGCCTATAAACTTTTCACCGGGATACAGCACAAATAACATTCACTTTGGGGGAAAATTGTTGCATTCGTACCATCTTGTGAGGATTTTCTGAGCCCCTGATTCGCACAAAGTGTTAACAGGTCCACTAAGGTGAAAGGTCGATTCATCACCGAAGACAACACGATCCATAAATCGTCATCGTCATGAAACAACATGTTCTTTGCGAAGTTGGTACGTAATCCATGGCCTGTTAGCTTTATAGCCTGTAATAACCGTAAACGGTAAGGATGTAGTCGTAAGCGTTTTCTTAAAACAGTCGACACAGGGACTTGTAATTCACGACTAGCCTTCCGGACTGATTTCTTTGGGCTATGAGTGAACGACTCTCTCACTCGCTCAACAGTCTCTTCACTTACTCTTAGTCGTCCGTGCTCTTCTCTTTACAAAGGCTGACGGTATCTTCAAACTGATACCATCTACAAATGTTATTATCACTAGAAGAATCACAACCGAACATAATGAGGAACGCACATTGCACAGTAACTACAGATTCGGTCTTTATAAACTGCAAAACACAAAATGTTTTCTGTTTACTAGTTGCCATCTTTCTTACTACCACTGTCTAGCGGATTGCGGCAGAAACATTGCACGCACATGCGCACTGGTGGCAAAAAAACAAAACTGTTTGAGTTGCTTTTTCATTTGACATGTGATTTATAACAGTAAGTTTAATGTAGAAAATATTATAAAGAGTTAAAACCCCGATATTCATTTATATACAACCTGTATATCTATTGTTCCTTTAATTGTTGTTTTAAATTAAAACGACATTTTATCATTATGCTATTTCTGTAAACCCATCCTGTTCTTTAAAAGTTAACGTGAATAAGTGCGTAAGTGTACATATCACCTAGCATAGTTAAAGAACAAATATTTATTTTGGGTGCAAAATTCAAAAGACCTGCGAGATGTTGTATATACATACATGTACATTTCCCATATTCAAAATTTGCCGCTTTACTGCCGGACATCCGTGGAAGCACGCTGGCATGTGTGTATGTGTGCGGCATAAATAAAAACGAAATTAATAAGGAACAATATTATTTGGATGCAAATGAAAGATAATATTCCCCTACATATACACGCACAAATTTTTCTTATTTTTATTTTCTCAACATTTCTTGATACAGTTTTGATTAAAGTGTCATATATTTAAAGATATGCACCCGGGCTTCATCTATTTTAAAGACGTTCTAAACAAACCCACATTACAAGGAAGCGTGGGCGCCCATTTACCATTCCTTCTCTTCCTCTGCATAAAGCAGATAGGCAAAACCAGGCCCAGAGCGAGCTCTGAGCGCCCGGTTATATAGGGGTTCAGTTCCCAATGGAGGTCTTCCAATTGTAATGGCCCTTTACCATCCACGACTCTGGGTTTGCGTCAGCTTCAAGAACTTTCCTAGAGGCGCGCAACACGATGCAAAATGTGGCACTCCATAAATTAAAAGTTGCTGATAATTTAACACAACATATGTAGGTCATAAAATGATTAAGATAACACTATTATATTTATATAACTTTTAGTACACAATTTTCGACAACTTATTTATCATAAGACTGTTATTTTATGTGAAACTTTTTAGAAATGCTTTCCCTGCAGATATTCTTGGTCCAGGGTGCAATCAGCCTCGTAATGCCAGGTTGCGTCCCTCTGAAAGGCCAGGTAGTCATCCCCTTGGGTTCGGAGAGACGGTGACTTGAACCCCGCACTCCTCTGTGCAGTAGGATTCATCTGCCAGTCGATGGGGGTATCCTCGTTAGAACATAATCCGAAGGAATTATTATTAGAAATAGTTTATTACATATTCTCCTGTAGTAATAGTAGGAACAAAAGAATAGCAGAACTTAAGTGATAGACAATATTGTCGCCGACAACATTATTATTTGGAGCCGCCGCAAAGCTGGAGAGCTATGCGTGGACAGAGACAGATAGTGGCACACAGCGCAGCTGAGAACGAAACGACCTTGAAGACTGCGTTTTTGTATGTTGCGTCATTTTACTGCTGCAAGGGTTCCACAAAGTATCTTTTTACTGAAATAAAAAGCATTTAAAATTTCTGCAAACAAGTCCTTTTATTTCAGGAACCCACAAAGTCACAATGTTTTAAATGCAGGTTGCTTTGTGAGGGATTTAAAATTCCGTTTTGTTGTATGGCCAGGGGAAAAAAACGAATAAGGCCTTCTCATTTCAGAAAAGTATGGGTAATTAAATATTCCAACCAATAGCAAGAAATATTTAAGTTTATGAAGAAATAATAAAAAATTAACATTAATAATTGCATGTTGTTAACAGATTCATTATTTTCATTACAAAGATGTACATCTGTTACGGTTTACCAGTCATGAAAAATCATCCAGAACGAAAAGGACCTCAGCTGCCATTTCCAGAAATTTCAGATATGCATTTCACTTATCAAGAAAATGTCTTAAAATTACGCTATTTTAAAGAAAGTCGTTAGAGCTATTTTTGAAACAATAAATAGAAACATTTTATAAATAAAGTTTAATATAGTTGGCAACTAATATTAAGCAGTTGGCAATGATGCCATTCGCTCAGTATTTTGATTTTATGGTGGTATGTTGAATAAAGATAGGCAGCGGAGTAGCTGGTTACCATCCATCAATTCTTTAAGCGTACAGAAAGGATATAGAGGTTATCTCACTATATAAATTCTGAATAATTGTTTACTGAGACAATCATGTCCTGTTAGAAGTCCAAACGTTGCTTCAGAGGATTTTCTTGGTAGTGTAGTGTTTCTAGTTATGCTGTTACGAAAATTTTCACATAGTTTTTCTCATGTTTGTAATATATTATCTTCCTTAATTTTTATTATATGTTAATATAATTATTCTTTTTTGATAGAGTGATAACTTATTGGTTCAAATAAATTCTTGGTTGGTACTAATCCTGATAAAAAATCGTTATGTTCAAGAGGCTTTGAACTTTTTTTTTTAATGTTACGTCTTCCAACATTAAGTTACATCCGACGATAAATGGAATGGGTAAAGTGATGCTCAAATGTGTCCAGGTTCCATATAGCTTAGAGTTTCCCGACATTCATCTATCACGATAAGGGAAAACCCAGGAAAAAGACCTTTTCCAGGTAATTCGCCATGACCGAGGTTCGAGCTGGCACTTCGAGCTTTTCAAGTAGTGTTGTTCATTAACAGATGACCCACAGACAAATACACATTTTTTAAAAATTGTTTTTCTTCCATTTTCCCATTTTCTGTTCAGGAAATATAAAAGGATTAATCCGGACAAAATATTGATATCAAATATATTTCCTAATAAATACGGTGCAGAGAAAGAGAAATACGTTTTAAATACGTTTTTAATGAGTAGCTTTAGAAAAATTATACAAATAAATGACATTGAAGAGGTGTAGCACTTTTTGTTTCTTTCACAATGCAAAAGTCCATCCAGTTTCACTACATGGCTTTCGCACATTTAACTAACCATTTATTTAATCTGAAATGATTACAACTTCAACTATTAATATGGACAAAGATATCATCTTTTTATACTTACTGCAATATATACTATGTGAATATGTTACGGGCAGGGTAACTTTTGCAAGTGTTTTCATCCAATTTTGTTATTATCTTAAAATTTGGTTTAAAGACGATAGTAATTTTTGTGCAGAACTAATTTGCAGTAAAGAAGGAGTAAGAACATGGAGATCCTAGTGACGATCTGGATCAAGGCATATCGTGTACATGTTATATTATCCCAAAGTGTGAAATATGACATGTTTATTTCACTAAGCGACGAGGAATTGTCTGTTAAAGGAAGTGCCCGAACACTATCATCAAAGATCGGTCAACTCTATTCACTTGATTGCGTGTTTAGAGACCATTAGGTAGATTAAAGCACGGGTGGAGTCTAGACAGCACGCTATTTCACCCTCATGCCTAATCCTATGTCCCGTATATAAAAATAATTATCTGAAAATGTCAACTGTAAGGTCGTTAAGTTAAAGCTAATAGCTCGTAAAGTCAGCGGGCTGAGAAAGAACCAGTTGGTTTAAAATGTAGTAGCACCAGCAATTATATGTTTATAATCCACCTCTTTTAATAATTCATTGGTAAGAAGTATTCATTATACTAGCCAACAGTATAATAGCTTTTGCTCTTATGCTGCCTCCCTCTTCCTCCCTCCCTACTCGCTCGTTCACTCACTCACTCGCTCAATCCCCGAGATTTACATCGCTCAACTCACTGAGTTATTTCGCCAGATTTCTCAGTGTCTAACGACCACAAAAGAGAGCCTTTAAAGCGTAAAAGTGACATGTTCTTATAACACAAGTCTTTGAAACAATTTTCCACCATTAATTATGCCCGCCTCGGTAGCGTGGTGGTAGCGTGTCTGCCTTACGTTCAAGAGCTCCAGAGTTCGAATCTTGGTCAGAGTGAGTTACCTGGGTAAGGTTTTTTCCGGAGTTTTCCCTTATCCTGAAAGACAATTGTCGGGTAACTCTAAGGTCTATGGACCCTGGGATTTTGAGCATCATTTCACCCATTCCTTTCAACGTCCGATATGACTTAACGTTGCAGGACGTAAATTACGAAAAAAAAAAACCTTAATTATTCTCAGATGAGCACAATTATTGGTTTAATCTATTCAATATGTATGTCATTCCGTTATACTACTCTCGCTATTCAAATGATATGGAACTTGTTCTGAAGCCCATACATATTATTCCGCCCTTAAATATCAAATATCGATTTATCTTTTTATATTCTCCTTGTATCGGTGACATAATGTTTAATGACACTATTTTTGTAAAATGCTAATGTCGAATAAAATGACAGACATGGAAAAAGAAGTTCTATTGACTAACTTGATCATGATGATGATGGTGATGATGATCATGGATATTTCGTTCTAATCCTATATGGAGATTAGACCATAGTAGTTTAAGCTAGAATACAGAACATGTCAAAATTACACCTTTTTGTCACACAAATTTATATATATATACACATACATATATATATATTTACAATATAGACTGTGTTTTAATTTCAGATGTGTCAAATTGACTATATAGCAGGATGTGTCTACTTCTATATATTTACTACTCCTCTCCTTCTATATATTGTGACTTTGTGGTTTCGTAGAATTAAAAGTCCAATTTACCGAAATTCTAAATGTTCTTTATTTCCGTAGAAATACAGTGGTCAATTCTCACGTAACATCACATATACAACTCAATCTTCCAAGGTCGATGACAATAACAACCAGCGTTCAGTTTACAACATCAGCTCTCGTTACAACAACACTCTCAGCTGTTCTCTGCTTACCTCTCGCAACTCAGTCCCGTTTTACAACTTCCGCTGGCGTGTCACAATCTCTTATATATGTCATTCATAAATTCTCGATATTTCTAAAACAAACCAGAAACCGAATACTCTCTATCAGTCAAGAAGTCTCTAGAAATTTTCATTTACCTCACTTATCTGTGTCGGTAAGTCTTGTCTCAGTGATACACTATCCGACTGTTATCTTTATCAGTTACTTTGTGTAAACAAGCCGCGTTTACGCTCCATGCGAACCTTTTATGTTCGTTGCCGCACAATATTTACCATACAGTACTTGTGTTTGTCACATTTGCAAATGTGCCTTAGCTATTACAAGAGTTCTTTGCATCAATTGAAGTCCTCCTTTGTATGGAAGGCGTGCGTAGTAAGGTACCCTTTTAGAGTTGTCCTGAACTCGTTTTCACTCATATTAAAATCCTTTATTGATTGGATTGGACTGTTTGGATGGCATTCGGCACCTTGTGCTGATGGGTCTTTTGTGCCTATTCCCCAAATGGGACACTCCTTGGAGGGAGGAGGAAGTGAGAGGAGACAGCAGCCGGCTGACCCCCAGGATTCAATACAGTGCAGAGTGTGAGGTCCCTACACACTACCAGATAGAAGGTCCACGGTGGTGGTTTCAGGAAAATCGTCATCCTACTTATAGTGGCTCCGAAACTGTCACGAGGCCGGTTCTTAGACCGGGGGCAGCTTACCCGGAGCAGGATACTCCAGCCAGACTTGCACAACCGGCATCCCGTCTGTCGCGGTTCTGAATTGGCCCACTAGGCCAGCTCGGGAATAAAGTCCATACCGCCGGAGGGGAAAGCGTTTTCCTCAAGGCATATTATTCCTCATGCACCGCCGAGACTCGCACCTATATTTCCACCCTGAAAGAAACTACCACATATAAAGATATGAAATGATAATAGAGTGAAATGAAGGGACGGGAAATTCAGGAATTGTAATTAACCTACCAGCACTCGATTGGCGACTCAGGAAAACCCCGTAAAAACCCATGGGTCAGGTAGATCGGCCACGGGAATCGAACCCCGGCCTTCCGAATGCGGGCCTAGGACGAAACCACCTGAGCCAATAATGAAGGAAGTGAATTTAGGCACTTAGAATAATTACGACATCGAATTTTGAGATACAAGCATGACCATGCAGAGCTTGCCATCTACCTTTCCTTTGATAAGGTATCCAAACCAATTGGTATATGTCAAAACTTTCATTTTCCACCTTTAAAATTTGTCCGTAGTGAAATTGTAAACATTCTGTGTAAAATTATATCTCCCAACAATTAGTGATTTATTTATGACTGTTTATTTAGGATTCATGGTATTGTAGTGAACAGTGGTGAATATGGCGCCTTTTACTGATGTTATGCCTGAAGAAGAAGAAGAAGAAGAAGAAGAAGAAGAAGAAGAAGAAGAAGAGAAGAAGAAGAAGAAGAAGAAGAAGAAGAAGAAGAAGAAGAAGAAGAAGAAGAGAAGAAGAAGAAGAAGAAGAAGAAGAAGAGAAGAAAGAAGAAGAAGAAGAAGAAGAAGAAGAAGAAGAAGAAGAAGAAGAAGAAGAGAAGAAGAAGAAGAAGAAGAGAAGAAGAAGAAGAAGAAAGAAGAAGAAGAAGAAGAAGAAGAGAGAGAAGAAGAAGAAGAAGAAGAAGAAGAAGAAGAAGAAGAAGAAGAAGAAGAAGAAGAAGAAGAAGAAGAAGAAGAGAAGAAGAGAAGAAGAAGAAGAAGAAGAAGAAGAAGAAGAAGAAGAAGAAGAAGAAGAAGAAGAAGAAGAAGAAGAAGAAGAAGAAGAAGAAGAAGAAGAAGAAGAAGAAGAAGAAGAAGAAGAAGAAGAAGAAGAAGAAGAAGAAGAAGAAGAAGAAGAAGAAGAAGAAGAAGAAGAAGAAGAAGAAGAAGAAGAAGAAGAAGAAGAAGAAGAAGAAGAAGAAAGAAGAAGAAGAAGAAGAAGAAGAAGAAGAAGAAGAAGAAGAAGAAGAAGAAGAGAAGAAGAAGAAGAAGAAGAAGAAGAAGAAGAAGAAGAAGAAGAGAAGAAGAAGAAGAAGAAGAAGAGAAGAAGAAGAAGAAGAAGAAGAAGAAGAAGAAGAAGAAGAAGAAGAAGAAGAAGAAGAAGAAGAAGAAGAAGAAACGAGTAATGGTTAATAAACAATAAAGTTGATTACGAAAAAAGTGAAGGTTTGGAAATAGAGTTGGATTAGGTATTGAAGATGTTAAATGAAGCCGAAATTTATTCTACACCATTTTTCCTGATTTGTATCTATTTTGTTCTAATAAAGAACACAAATCAACGAAATTATTAATCAGAACGGTCAAAAATTTGCGCACAGACTTTAAATCCTTCAATTTAAATATCCATAAAATATCAAGGCTTAATGTTAACTACTCTCCATGTTTTGAGAAGGTGACATTTATCTTAAAATGATCTTTGATTGGAATATGTCGTTATTAGTCCTAAGCGCCTCATTTAAATAATTCTATACCATTATAGTGCAACCCCATTTTGGAATGACTGTAAATTATAGGTTATCGGTGTAAACCTTCTCTGCATCTAGTCCCTTTAATGTGAATATCGGCATTTTAGTGAATTTTTATGGTTTATCTACTATAAATGGCAGTACAGCTAGTATATACTCGCAAGCTAATGGTAGGACAAAAAACGTTTTGAAAAGTTGAAAAGCGGTTTACAGAGAGTCGATCTTCTTGCCCCTGATATTCTTATTAACTTGTTTCTATAATTAATACATTTTGGCAGAGTTGCTCCAGAAACATTATTCCAGAAGTCATTAGTGAATGAAAGTAAGTGCAATTAGCCATGTTTAGAATGCTTTTATCAATTACCTGATACAAAGAGGTCATAGCAAAACATGCTGAGCTCTGTTTGGGTAAGATATATTCAATGTGTGATTTCCATTTTATGTTGCGGGATTTTCGCATTAGCTGCTTCCATAATTACATTGTTTTTATTTTGTATCTGTGGGTCTGAGAAGCTTTGCTTTGTATAAAAATTAATATAGTTAGTTTTCTTTTCAAAATTTATGTGAATTGTATTGCTTTTAAACTAGTTCATTAGTACATCAAAGGTTTTATTCGACAAGTCTTAAAGTTGTTTTCTTTTGTGATCCTTAATCACAGTACTTTTAGCATCTGCAAAGAGAACTGCTTATTACTAAGGGGAGATCATTTATACATATTGTAAAGTAAGATTAATAAGGGACCCAGAAATGGCCCTTGTGTGACACCATGCTTTATTTCAGACCATCAGTAAATCTTCATACTATCCGAAGAATTTATCATTCAGCTTTTGATTTCTTTTTCTTAAGTATGACTTAATCCACTGATATCCTCTTTTCCCTAATACCATGAGCCGACATATAATAGCAGATATATCAAAGTAACCTATGATAGAGTCATGCAAAAGTTACAAATCAGAATGATTCACACATAAGTACATAATCACATATGATGTAACGGGTTTCCAGTTTCGGATTCCTAGTACACATATTTTCAGTGAAATGTCCACATCAAATATTTAAGTAGTAGGGAATATAAAAATTGCTTGTGTTAGTATGATCACGCTCTGTGACCTGAAAGCTAGATGGAACAGTAACCTGCCTTCAGCTATGTAGTTTCCTTGGCAACCTACAAAAACAGAGCACACAACCTCGCACATTAAAATATTTATAGAGGGCGGTGGAAATAAGCTGACTTTGATTACATCATATTACCTTACCTAAGGGAAAAACTTCCGCCTAATGTTACATTCGTCTGCAGAATAAACAGCATAAACAGAAATGATGAAACATGCAAGTTCGAGGTTAAAAGCGGTGACGAAGCTTTTTTAATAAAATAGAAAATATGAGACATTAAGAAATAAAAATGCACCAAGGCGCCACTAAGGGATTTTTTTTATATCCATAAAAACTAACTCTTTGTTTTAAACTACCGGAAGTCGCACTTTATTACGGAAGAGAACGGTCGTTTCCGGTAAAGTTTGCCGGCGCTATATCAGCTTTTATGAGAGGGCAGTAGTGTAGCCGTAACACAAGTTAGTTACTTACTCTATGTGGCAGCGGGTCGTTCCAACGCTGGACATATCCGGTGCAAGGACTAAAACCCGATGTGGTGCAACGTCTGGAGAAAACCCTTACAGCCTACTTTCCCACGGGTTTACATCGCAGTCTTACAAAGATCTATGTGTAATTTATCTATCATTCTTGCTAATCAAAGTCAACGGTTAGCCCTTTAAACTCGGAACATGTTTTTGTACCTACATCAAGGCCGCACAGTGGTTGTTTAGTCTTCTTTGTGCCAACTACTGTATCCTAGTGGTAGTTAGTTATGGCGTCTTCCTTACAAATGTTGACCGTTTCCGTAAAGGTGATCTGGTTTGTGAGTAGTTAGTTCATGATGGCCAGGTCCCTCCTGCGGCCAATTTTGCGGCCATATTAGATGCATTGCGTCTTGTCAAGGACAAACCGTTCGTTGCTTTACCTGATAACCATGATTTAGTGACCCAATCTCTTCAAGTATGTTCTGAAGCACGTTTAGAGTTGGGCGAGGTTCTCCAGGATTTGGACCGCAAGGGGTCCCCTTCAAGTGGTCAGGAGATCCGTTTATTGGCGCGCATCCAGGATTATCTACAGATTAGACTATCTTATTACCTATTTTCCGCGTTCGGTAGTTTTACCTCGTGTTAAGGCCCTCAAACAAAATTTTGGGGCTTTCTTCGAGAAGCTTAACGCCTTAGCTCAGCAGGGGGGATAAGTATGGACCTGCATATTCCTGAGACCTTGTCGGCCCCGGCCGTGAGCCTGGTGGCTCCACCTTCGACGCTATTAGGTGCCTTAAAAATTGTATACGCATTACAAGAGTTGGGGAAGGCGGTTGAAGTGTTTGAAGTGTCGGATGTGCTGTCAGCTTTCATATTTTTTAAATTTATAGTAAGGCTTAGCAAGATTGTGCACTTGGTTCCTGCCCATCTGGTGATTCAGGCAGTTGCGATCAAGTTCAGATGGGTTGATTTAAATATTTTGTTTAAGGCTAGACAATCAGATGAATTTGTAGGGACTTTCCATACTTTGGTTTTTGACTCCTTTATCCCGCACCGTCAGTTGTTTAAATTACTGCAAGACCGTTATCTACGACCTCAAGGTTTGGCAGAACCGTTTGTCCAGTATATGGAACGAGTCAGAGATGTGGCCTTGGTCTTGCGTCTCCGAGATGCGCAGCAAGCAGTTTGTGAAGTCATCCTTTCAGGTTTGTACCCTGAAGCTCTCTCCAGTCTCGTTTTCGCGACTCGCCCTAATACGTTTACTGCTTTAGAATCTTCAGTGCTCCTGCTTAATGAGTGTTCTGCTGTGAATTGATTTCGCTTAGGGAAAGTGTTGAGTTCACCTCCGCCACCACGTGTGAATAGTGGAAATGGTTTAGCACCCTGTTTCCATCTTGTGTCGTCATTTGAGGGGCTTTAACTAAGATGCTACTGTTGTCATGAGGTAGCGCATACTGTTAAGAGCTGTAGTTTCCCTCGCCCAATGGGCATGTATCTTTCGAAATTTGGACGTGATAGTCGTTCCCGACTGCGTCCCATTTGACACAAGAAGTTGCCTGCCATTAGTCAGAGTTTGGATCCATCGCGGCGCATTTTGGCTCTTCCCTATTGGACAAAACCTCTTGTTCAGGTCAGTGTGGGTAAGGTAGGCGTTTTAGCTTCTCCTTGATTCGGGTAGCACATTTTCCCTTATTAGCAAACAATATTTTCGCAACACATTGGTTGGACGCGAAGTGAGAGGGTTGGAGACGAAATAAGAAGTTATGCTACGTTTTGATATTCTGAGTCAACGTGGAAAGGCTGGACACGACGAAAGAGGGTTGGAGACCATGTGATCGCATTGGAGACTACGTGAGAGTGTTAGAGAAGTTGTGAGAGGGTATGACGCGTTGTGACATTGTGAGACGACGTGAGAGGGTAGATCATGTCTTGAGAGGGTTATAGGCGAAGTGAGAGGATTGGAGACGAGGTGAGAGGGTTACTGACAAAGTTAGACGGTATGATACGCTGCAAAACTGTGCTACCACGTAAGATCATGGGCACGTTGTGAGAGAATTGCAGACGTCGTGAGAGGGTATTGAGAGTCAACATGAGAGGATTGGAGACGACATGAGAGGGTTCGACACGAACTGAGAGGGTTGCAGGCTCTTTGGATTCCTTAGACGTGAGAGGGTCAGAGACGAGACGACATGAGAGGGGTTTACACGATACAACGTATGAGGATTGGAGACGAGACGGTGTGACAGTTCTAAAGGCAAGACGACGTAGGAGAGTTGGAGACTAGACAACGTGAGAGGCTTGGAGAGGAGATGAAGAGAGAGGGTTGGAGACCAGATCACGTGAGGGTGTTGGAGACCCGAAGAAGTGAGAGGGTTGGAACCGAGACGACATGAGAGGTTTGGAGACGAGACCATGTGAGAGGGTTGGGGACAAGACGTCCAGAGAGAAGACTGGGTGAGGTGTTGAAATCACGATTACATGAGAGTGTAGGAGATGCTTTTATTTGCAGAGGCAACATGAGATAGTTGGAGAGGACATGACGTGAGAGAGTTAGGCTCGACGAGAGAGGGCCAGAGACGAGACGATGTTGGAGTGTAGCAGTTGAGACCGCTTGAAAGCCTTGGGAACGAGACGACTTGAGAGGGTTGGAGACGAACCACATGAGAGGGTTGGAAATGAGAGGACATGAGAGCCTGGGAGAAAGACGACGTGAGAGTGTAGGAGAAAGACGACCTGAGAGGGCTGTACACGAAAAATGTGAGAGATTTTGAGACGAGACCACGTGAGAGGATTGGAGACGCGACAACATGAGAGGGTTTGAGGCGAGACCACGTGAGTGGGTTGGAGACGAGACCTCGTGCGACTGTTAGAGACGAAACCACGTGAGAGTGTTGGAGACGAGACGACGTGAGAGGATAGAGACGAGACGGCATGATAGGGTTGGAGGCGATATTACGTATGAGTGTTGAAAATGGCTTGACAGGTTTTGGGTCGACATGACGAGTGGAGTTGAGAGGGTTGGAGACGAGACGACATGAAAGGATTGGAGTGGAGATGACTTGAAAGATTTGGAGACGACTCGTCATGAGAGGGTTGGACACGAGACAACGTGAAAGGGTTGCAGAGGAGACGACGTGAAGTGGGTTGGAGACGAGTCAACGTGTGAGGATGGGAGAGGACGTGAGAGGGTTAGGGTCGGTGGAAGATGGTTAGGGACGGTTCGACGTGAGAGGGTTGGTGGCGAGACGACTTGAGAGCATTGCAGACGAGGAGACGTAAGAGTGTTGTAGATGAGACCACGTGAGAGGTGTGGAGACGGGACGGCGTCAGAGATTTGAAGATGAGATTACTTGAGAGGGTTGGAGACGACACCACGTAGGAATGCTGGAGAACAAATGACGTGAGAGGGTTGGAGGCGAAACGACCTGAGCGGATTAGAGAAGGGAGAACGTGAGAGGTTTGGAGATGAGATTACGTGAGGGTTTTGGAGACCAGCACGTGAGAAGCTTACAGATGAACCACATGAGAGAGTTGGAGATGGGACGACGTGAGAGGGTGAGAGAAAGACGACATGAGAGGGCGGGAGCCACGACGAAATGAGAGGGTTGGAGAGCAGACAACGAGAGAGGGTTGGGGACTAGACGACGTGAAATTCTGAATACGAGCCATGTGAGTGATTTGGAGATGAGATTCCGTGAGAGAGTTAGGACGTTAACACTTGAGACGGTTGCAGATGAGATCATGTGAGAGGGTTAGGGAAGAGTGGACGAAAGAGGAGGTTTTGAGAAGGGACCACGTGTGAGGGTTAGAGACGGCGATGTGTGAGCTTTGTAGAAGACGTGAGAGGGTTAGAATCGACGGGAGAGGTTTAGCGTCGGAACGATGTGAGAGGGTTCGAGGCAAGACGACTTGAGAGGTTTGGAGAAGAGACGACCTGAGAGGCTTGGAGATGAGACCCCGTGAGAGGGTTTAGCTTTGAAGACAGAAGACTTAAAAGTGTTGGAGACGAGAGGCGGAAGACGGTTGGAGGCGGCAATATGTGAGAGTATTCCAGATGACGTGAAAGCATTAGGGTCGAAGTGAGGGAGTTACAGACAAGTCGACGTGAGAATATTGGTAACCAGACGGCTTGATAGTATTGGTCACGAAGTCTCTCATGTGGTCTCGTCTTCAACTCTCTCACCTGGTCCCGTGTTCAACCTACTCACGTGGTCTCGTCTTCAACTGTCTCACCTAATCTCGTCTTCAACCCTCTCACGTGGTCTCGTCTTCAACCCTCTCACTGGTCCCGACTCCAACTCTCTCACGTCATCTCGTCTTCAACCCTCTCACGTGGTCTTGTCTCAAACTCTCTCTCGCGATCTTCTCACAAACCCTATCACGTGGTGTCGTTCTATTTCTTTACATAATACACAAAATTTTACAAAATCCTTCGCAGTAACGTAGGTTATTACAAGAAAATTCATGGTACACATTTAATTTAGTAGCTCAATACCTCAAGTTTACGGTAAATCAAAGAAATTAATTTGTGGAATTATTAAAACAAATCTCAAATAACAGAAAACTCATAAGTGAATAGTTTATGGTAGATAAATTTTATTGAAAATCTTGATAATTATTTGTTAATTTCGTTTATACCTCATTATCGTTACTGTTGGCTTGAATACAAAGTATGGACCACAAAGTCAGCTCAGTTTGAAAGATTTTATCGCTTCAGTCTATTATGTCCCTCTTCTATATAAAACGGAACATGTCAGAGACCATAGCTGAAAACATTTATTTTAACTAATTCGATGCAATAAAAAAGATAAGCTTTGGTTAAAATGTATTCCTCGGGTGGTATAAAAATAAACTTTGATGGACAGGGATATATCAGTATTTTATTTGAGATACAGTTGATTCTTTTAAAGAAAAAGGTATTAACGTTTAATATATTAAAAAGAGAAAGAATTAGCTGCCCAAATCGTGTGACTTCATTTCAATTTTCCAGCAACCAAATTAATGAAGGAGAACTTGTAGCCTTTTGTTTACAGAGGGCATAAACGTTTCTTTGAGTTAGCATTTTGTATATTATTGCTTTTATAGTTTTGAGATATTTTCCGATTTTCTCATGCGTGCTGTAAGAAGATACGGTGCCCCAACTGACTTAGCAGTAACGTAAGGTCGTGTGCATCTTGTTTATGTTATAGTGCGCCGTAGGTTTTGTATTGGTAAGGACACAGTAAAGCCGTGCTGCTACCTGTGGCGTCATCGCTCACCAGTTTCTAGTACTTCACCTGATTATCTTTCCGTTCTTTTCGTTTGCTTCTGGACTTGAACTGGTCTGTGTCTATAGGGTAATGTTTGTGTTAAGACTTTTGCTAAATTAAAATCACATGGCTTCATGCAGGGGCTGGTCTGGTGTGGTCAGTCGTTGCACAGCATGGCTTCCAGCCACTCATGTTAAAGGGGTTTCGTACCATTTGACATCACACTTCCCCTTAGATTTTTCACGTCTTCCTTTATCCCTTGGAGAGATGCTGGGGTACATACCTTCACACTACGATTTACTTTCGACCATATCCGTTCATTCCATTCCCCTATTATTTTCAGGTGTGTTCTCAGGTTCGTGGTTTATGACGGGGTGCCGGATAGATTACGCGGCTTTCCGCGTCTTCCCTGATCCCTTAGAGATGCTGGGGTACATACCTTCACATTACCATTTACTTTCCCCCATATCCGTTCATTACATTTCCTTATCCTTTTCTGCTTTGTTTTCAGACTCGTGGTGTATATCGGACAGATGGCGCGGAATCTTGCGTATTATAAATCCGGTTCTCGGCGCTGGGGGAACGCTTCGACACCGTGCAGTGACTGCGCAGGTTCTTCGCCAACGGGATGAAGAACTCTTAGCACTTGTTAAGGATATCCGCATGATTTTTGTGCCGTCTGCCTAAAACTCTGAAGCCTCCTCCGATTCCCTCGCTTCATTCTTTCCTCCGAGAGTTGCTAGCGAACCTTGTGCAGATCGCCTGCGCCAGGCGTGGATCTCCTTTATCTATCTTTTATCCTTTACTCTTCCACTTGCCTCACTCTCTTAGACATAATACTTGTTCATATTATATTACGTGTATGCCGAACTCCAATTCATGTTAATAAAAGACTGGGTCATACAGGTCTGTTCTCTAAAACTTATGGAGATCCTACCAACAGTGAATAAGCAAGAGCACTAATACATTTTCGTTCATTCGACTGTTCGTAACTAAAGGTGCTATAAGTGCACGAGATTTAACTTGGCCTCTGGTTTTTAGAAAGAGAAAGAACGACGTACTCAAGATGTATTTCTAACCCGCCCCTCTTTTATGATCTACCAGGCAGGGCAGACACATCAGTGGCGGACGATACTTCTTGGTCTTCCAAATTTGGTTCCTGACCCCCTTATTCTTTGTCAGAAATGTCATAACTTTCCTCATATTTCCTATCTGATTCATTTACAAATTAATTATAAACCTATCACTAATTTCATCTATTAACCTTTCTCCGAATAAAGCTGTTCAATCTTTTAAGCATCTTCACAAGCTCTCCACCTATATTATCCAACAACACTTTTAGACATGCTGTGTTTTGAGACATCATTTTTATCTGTGCCCATATAAGTTCTACAGCATTAAGGAACGCGCGCGCGCGCGCGCGTGTGTGTGTGTGTGTGTGTGTGTGTGTGTGTGTGTGTGTGTGTGTGTTTAAAAGTGCAAAATAAGCGCGTGTAAATATTGTACATAACAAAAAAAGAGCACTGAAAGGCACTAACTTAATGAAAGTTTTCTCGGTGGGATAAGGAAGGTCACCGTATGGGTTTTATATATACCCACGTAGACAGTAAGCATTTAATTCCCAAAATATAACCTCACTGAAAATTTTAGCCTGAAAGCCGGGCCCCTTTGTACCGGCACCAGGCCATGAAACTGAAAATAAAAACCTGAAACCTGAAAAAAAATGATTCGGAGGTGGTCGTATTACAGCGTGGTCTTGTATCTCCGCGATGCGATCTATTTCATAAATTTTGAGACCGTCTTTGTTTAGCTTTATCAGTTCGTATAGTACAGCTTTGTTGAACGCAGACAAAATTCAATATTATTATCACGGAGCCGTGACTGTATTACTGATTTAAGTGATGATATCGGAGCCTTGTTGATTAGAATAGAATGATAAGATGCTTGTCTATTACTATAGCACTATTGGAGGGAATGTTGGGTAACAATTGATCAATAAGCCAATTTTTTAATGTTTCAGTATCCATTTCTTCGTGATAGTCTTGGCTTGATTTTGATTTAAAATTCGGAAGAGTGTTGGAATAAACTCGTCAAACTCTTTGCCTGGCCTTTGCCTATTGGGGTACGTAGTTTAAATTCAGAATCGTCCTCTTCAGTTTTTCACACTTTGTTTTCGTATAATTTATATTGATCCGCGTTTCATCTAAGTAAATAATAGAGGCACCCTTGTCTCTTTCCTTTTTCTTAGAAACGCGAATAATTTTACACAACATCTGGCCATTCCGTCAGAAATTTTGTTCTACATGAGTTCTTTACAAATCTAAATTTTATTATGCTCGACACAGATATAGTTGGCTTTTTCTGCATATCAGGACCTCGCAATCATCTTTAAAATATTATAGACATTGATCACAATTTACCTGTCATCTGATCTTAGAGCTTTTCCCTTTCTTCCCACGCTTCCTATATCTAACACTAGCACTATTCCCAACACTATGTTTAAAATAATCACAAAATTCTGACATTCTTAAAAATATTTTCACACTTTCAACACGTTAAGGATACCTATGACTCAAAATTTGAAATCCTAAACTAATAACGCTAGCTTTTTAAGATTTATAGCACATAGGTAACTTAGTGTAAATATGATACACCCCAAATTTATTCAATTTCACCTTGATATTTTGGAAAATTTATTTATTTTTAGTTACGTCACCTAAAACGTCCCTTGCGACAAAGTAATTTACATTTTTATCTAATATTTTAACATGTTCCCAATATATCCATTTTTTTAATTTGCCCTAGGTTTCTCTGTGTCTGAATAACTTTATATAATAATGCAATAACACATGACGCGACAGCCCTTAGAGGGCCAAGGCCTACCAACCCGACTGCCGGCCTCACGCCCACTTACGCACGGCAGAGGTGGACGATCATTCAACCGATACGGGGAGATGTGGTCAGCATCTCGGCATCCCCCAGCCGGAATGTTGGTTTCCGTGACCAGGGCCGTTTACCTAGCGTAAGCTCATTTTCCTCACGATGCTGAGTGGGCACCGGTCGTATACCCGGGACTTAAAATCCGCACCCTAAGGGTGGGATTGAACCCGGGCCGCTTTCCGTGGCCAGGAGTCTGAATAACTTTAGGGTTCAGAAAGTTTTAAAGCTATGAAAAAGGCTTTTTTTTTTTTTGCCCAAATTTTGAAAATATTTGTGTTCTGAAGAAAAGAAATTGTGCTTATTAATCAAACAATAAAACTCAAGGCATTTCTATTCACTGTGTTACTATGAACGTGTGTAGCAAGTTTCATTAGTCTTCTTCTTCTTTACTCCAAGGGCTAGGCAATGCTGCCTGTTCCGGCTTAAAACATATCTGACCATCGTTTTCGTGGTGTTCCCGGATGTCTCTTTCCTCTAGGTTTATAGATTATAACTCTTCTTGGGATCCTATCTTTCGGCATCCTCTCAATATGCTCTCTCCATTCATTTCTATAACTTACTATTTATTATTCTAAAGAACTTATTTCTAAATCTTCTCTTATTTTTTTCATTTAGAATTTTATATCATTTCGGCAGCCTGTATCTTGTTTTTGTCTGCTTTTGTTAATATCAATGTTTCAGAACCAAAAAGAAATGCAGGCACCGCCATTACTTTGTAAAATTTAATCCGTGTTTCTTTTCTAGTTTTAGTTTTTAGACTTCTATTAAATATACCACATATTTGCTGAAATATTGATAATTTATTTTTAAAATCATTTTCATATTTATAACTGACATATGTTCCCAAATATTTAAAACCCGTAACTTGCTCTAAGATAATATCGTCAATTACTATTTTGGTTGTAATAGTGTCTTTACCTCGAAACGCCATTGTTTTTGTTTTAACTGTGCAAATTTTGAAATTATAATTCCTACATAACTTCTGTAAAATATATACTGTTCTTTGCAGCTCGTCTTTAGCTTTCCTTATAATTATTTGGTCATCCGCAAATAGCATCGTCTTAAGAATAAAATTAGTTTCATTAGTATAATACTAAAAATGCGATGCAAGGAGCATATTAAATGATGAAAAATACTAAAATGTTCAATGTCGAGAAAACAAGGATAAAGAATTAAGAATTGGAATTCATATCTAATACTAGTATTCGCGTAACTTTCAAACAATATTAGAACATTTAAAATGGCTTTCGGATGCTATCTAAGCATTCTTTGGATTCACGAAGGCTTACACTATTTTATAGACTAAAAAGAGGAAAAGGTGATTTTTTTTTTAAATTGTCATGAAATTTCAGTCATATATGTCATTACTCCGGCCGCTGTATCTCCGGCTGTGACATTTAGTGGCTGCAGGTGGTGGAGGGGGAAGGTTACTAGTACCAACATATAATAATGAGTAATTGAAAACATATCGTCAGAATTGTCTTTATAATGAAAGTATAGGAATCTATTAGCTTCAAAACATTGAAATACAACTTGTAATTTCATTATCATGCAAGATATTCTTTACAACATCACTCTATTCAAATATTTCGTTCATACCTTTCACGCACACCAACTGCTTCTGTTGGTGATACTGGGAGTCTGTACATCCGGTGTCGTTGTCAGGAAGCTAAAACTGTCTGCTAGCGCCAATCAGCGTTGTCGCTGCTGGGCGTGGCTTGCAAATCCAGCACCGTGTTGCCGCTGCAATTTTGTGTGGACCACGTGTCTTTTAGTTGCTTTTGGAATCCGCGCTGGTGGTTTGTTTAAGTTTTTGTGTGTGCGTGAATTCCGATTTCTAGCGTCTGTAAGTCTTATTATTATTGCTATTATAGTAATATGGCTACTGGTTCGTCAGAATTCAAGAAAAGAATCGGCTCTTATAAGAGCCAAAGCCGTGAATTTATATTCAGGCTACGTGAGTACTTCGAGAAGGAGCGGGACAGTGGTGGACCTCTACTACCTGTTACCAAGGTGCTGGACAGAGTTTGTGATTCCTTGAAGGTGGGAAAAACCACCGTGAAGAATGTGACCAAGGAAAAGTGCCCAGCCGATTTAAGTTCGCCGTCTGCAGTTCTACGTACACCGGGAAAGCAAAGGCAACGAGGCAGCCTTAAATCTTCACTTGATGCTTTTCAAAAGGATGCTATAAGGCGACATGTATATCAATATTATATGAGAAAGGAATTTCCCACACGTGCGAAGTTGCTGTGTTCTTTAAAGGAAGCTGGCTTATTCGATGGCGGAAAAACCAGCCTAAGTAAAGTACTGAAAGAACTAGGTTTTCAGTTTAAAACCTTTTCTGGGAGGAAAGCTGTAATGGAAAGAAGTGACATAGTTGCATGGATAGGCAGATTTTTGCGGGAAATTCTAAAAGGCAATCCCGAAAATGTGGTATGGCTTGATGAAACGTGGGTAAATGCAGGACACACTAAGACAAAGGCATGGACAGATGACACTATTGCAGGCACAATGAAAGTGCCAGCTGGAAAAGGAAGCAGATTGATTTTGCTCCATGCTGGTGGTGTACGTGGTTTTATTCCAGGAGCAATGCTCTTATTCAGATCAAAGACCACGCGTGATTATCACGAAGAAATGAATGGAGATACATTCAAGAACAGGTTCCAAGAATCTCTTCTGCCAAAGATCAGTGCCAATTCAATTATTGTTATGGACAATGCGCCATACCATTCAGTTCAATTAAACAAAGCACCGACAATGTGCGACAGGAAAAGCGTCATTTTACAGTGGTTGGAGAACAAAAACATACCTGGAGCGTCCGCAGAAATGACGAAAGCAGAACTCCTGCAAATTGTAAAACTTTACAAGCCACGTTTCTGCACTCATGAAATAGACAGTATTGCTGCTGCTCACGGTCACATTGTAATCAGGCTCCCTCCCTATCACTGTCATTTCAATGCCATCGAACTGATTTGGGCACAAGTGAAAGGTTATGTTGCAGAACATAACACAACATACCGCATTTCTGATGTTCAGCTATTAATGCAAAATGGTGTTAAACAAGTGACCCAGGATAACTGGAAAAGTGCCGTGGATCATACTTGGAAACTTTTAAGACAAGCCAAGGAAGACGACGGCATAGTCGAAACACGTGTGGAGGAACTGATTATTTCATCCAGTGAAGATGACGTCAGCAGCGACTCCAGTGATGAAGCCGCGATGAGCGAAGATGATGAAGATATGGATATTTACGAGCGTCTTGCGGCGTCTTCCCACTGGACTGAATGTAAGTTGTTTAATAGCCAATTTCAGTAAACGTAGCTTTTTGTTATTTCTTTTCCAGTAAATGGTATGGTACATTGTCTCCATATGCAACTATTCTGGGATCATGTATATACACATTATCCACGTTCATTTACGAAGATACGATCTGCAAATGCGTGAAATATTTAAAATACACATGTTCCTCTGCTTGAAATTCCCGCTAAAGAACTGGCAACAGCGCACTTCCTCCCCCCCTCGAGAACTGTCAGAGCCGGAGATAGAACGGCCCGACTGTAATAACCGATACTTCAGTTGAAACACCACTGATACCTGCTTGTGCTTACCCTCATGCCACAGTAGGTCATTAGGGAATACAATAGGGCTTTAAAAGTGATTGACCATTTCAAGGAAAGAAACCCAGCGCCCGTGCTAGACAAGGATAGTGCAAAAAGTGCCAAGTTAAATCTGGTGCATTATAGGTTCAATAATGTATGTGGAATATATATATTTATGAAATGAGTAAATTGGATGATGATAAAGTGTGAAACATATCATTTTCCCGACATTTATATGCACGACCATAAACTCTAGATCCTAGTTTTGTTGAGCTGACGTGTTTAATTTAAATCGTACAAAGCGAGCCCGTCCTAACCATTTATTGGATAACTTTTATTTTAATGGGTAAGCATGTTTATGATAAAAAAAAGGTGTAACATGAAAACCACGGTACATACAGCAGTTTTGCGAGGTCTTCTTTTCAAAACAAACAATTTAGAATGACAGGAAGCAGTACATATTTTTATTTTATAGCCACGTCATGGTCCTGATGTATGTGGAGGCTATAGTGGAAACAGCAACAGTGGACCCTCGTTGGACTGTGTGCATGTTTGCGCACACAATGATAATTAATTTACTACTGTACATTATCCATGATTTTCTTGCTAGTGGCATAAACAGTGTAAACCTTATTTATATCACTTTGTGCGTTCACTGGAACGTATCAGTGACAGAGTATGCAATATATTATTTTTCCTTCATTAACTTTTTCCTCTAATACAGTGACAAGCAGCGCATCGTGACTTTTTAGAGGGCTTTGGACTGATGTATACGTGCCATCAAATACCATAAAAAGTTTAATGACATTTTAACAGGAAAAGTTGGCTTACTGATAGCTCTAAATTTAACTCCACAATTTTCGTTGAGCATCGATCTGTGAGATTACCAAAAGGACGGCCAGAAATCACAATGAATCCTTTCAGTGTTACAAACTATAAAATATGGTTCCTTTAACCAGCTATATCATACACTGGTCCATATTTATAAATATAATGTAACAAAAAATTTCGAGATAATCTATAGTTACTTTAATTTTTTGACTCAGTAGTTTTATACCTGATAGCAAAGGGAAGATGAACTAAGACGTTGCTGTAAGCATTTACAACAAATCCTTAGCCCTAGGTTCTGCAACTCATTACGTTCAGAAATTATAGAAAATTTTATAAACACGTGTATGTCAGTTTTGAAAATTAGAAAGTAAAAAGAGTTATTAAAACATAATTCACCAAGTAAACATTTCGTTTTACAGTGCGATCCATATAAACCTGTACAATTTCAATAGGCCGTAACTTTTGAACCAACAATAGGACACACGTGCAACTTTGGGAGAATATAATACACAATTGGAAGATTACGTTACACTACTTACATCTCAGAGAAAAGGTTGGAAGTGTCCTCCACCAGCATCATCATATTTGCACTCGTCTCACCATATTCTGTGAAGTTTTACAGAGAGTATCCTCGTTAATGTTACCTATTTCGGTTCGAACGGACTCCTTGAGAACATCAATTGTCGGTGGCCTATTCTTGTACACTCCATTTTTAGATACCCCCACAAGAAAAAATCCGGGGTGGTTAGGTCAGGGTATCAGGGGGACCACAGACGTTTTGAGATTATTCGATTATCAAAGTAATTGGTTACAAGTGTAACAGTAGTTTCAAGTTGTATTTAGAAAAGTTATGAAAAGTTTACAAATTTGTAAAAAAAAAGTGATTTAGTAATTTAAATAAGTAGAAATATATGTAATTTTCTGATTGGCCGTAGTAATAATTGTATGACGTAATGTTGTGACGTGGAATTAAATAGGCAAATCACAAAATTAAGATAGGAGTAACGATAGTTACGAAAAATCAATAATTTTGGTAGAGATGTTTTGTAATCGTGAGTGTGATGATTAGTGGTGCAGGATCAAGAACTTTTATGTAATAATTGGAACTGTTTAAATATAACTAAGTAAGAATTTATCGATATGTTGGAAGTAACCTGCAAGTGACTGGGAAAGGAAGTTCAAGTAAAATGTAACCCAAATAATACAATTAAATAGCTACAAAATTTGACTTCTCCGAAACTTTATTCCGAACCACGCCTGAAAAAACAGATATCTCTTGACTCTTATTTAATCAAACACAATCATCAAGAAACAAATCAAAATACAACGAATTTGTTATTTCTGGCTTCTCGACGTGGGTCTTCGAAAAGTCAACGTGCATCCCATCTCAAACATAAAAATCCCGCACCAAATTGCGCTCGAACGTGTGGCTGATTGAGATGGAGAGAAATTAACTACGAATAAAATTCCTGTCCCACAAATTCCATGGTGTCATTAAATGTATGACACGTTGTTCTATCTTGCTGTAAATAACCTTCTCTCAATTCAATATCATCCAGCTACACCACAAATGTCTTGAAGATACCCATATAAACTTCAGTGTGTACAGTCGTATCAAAGAAAATGGGACCAACGATCCTGGAAGCTGACACCACGCACCATACTCCAACCTTTTCATCATATAGTGGAGTTTCGTGGATCACTTTGGGTTTTACAGCAGCCCAATATCTGGAGTTTTGTATGTTTATGTAGCCTGACAGATGAAACCGTGCATCAACTGTAAACCACGTTATGGAGAGAATGTCTGGACGTGGAATAAGAGTACCCTGAAACCATCGACAGTAACTGATTTGTTTATCATAATTTGCTTCAACCAGTTGTTGCACCATATGCACTCTGTAAGGTCGTAATCCCGATTTCTTGGCAGCTCTTTGACATGTTCCATATGAATACCCTGATTCCTGGCTCAATCGACACAACGATTTGTTTGGAGAATTCAATAGCCTTCTGCAAACATCTGTAACAGTCTCTGCATTCATTGGCGGTCTATGTATTTCACTCTTACTAATGAATATACCAGTTGTTTACAGCTTTCTTATGAGCGATAAAATTGTTGCCTTTGTTGGAACACCGCGTATATTAAATTCTCTTAGAAATTCCCGTTGTGTTGTTACGTAGGAATTTGCCTTTCAATATGTTTTCAAAATAAAAGCACGCTCTCGTAGTGATTACTGCATATTGCTGTTATGACTGCGCGTTTAGACTGTCAACAATTGTCAATGTTGCCAATCCTACCAGAGCCACTGATATCACTAAAACAAATTTCTTCATTCTATGAGCTTTCATAGGGAAATTATGATTTATTGATATGGTTTAAGTTTATATGTAGCGCACCTATATTTTTATCACACCCTCAGACACCATAACAAAACATTCTGATGCCCACCTCGGGACATATGCCTCATTTTCAAAAGGTCATTTCGGTTAGGGTGAGTTATCTGGATAAGGCTTTTTCCGGGGTTTTCCCTTACCCTGATAGACGAATGTCGGGTAACTTTATGTTCCATGGAACCCGGACTCATTTGAGCATCACTTCACCCATTTCATTCATCGTCCAATATGACCTAACTTAGAGGACGTAAATTTATATAAAAAAGACAAACATCAGATGTTTACGAACAGACAATGCATTATACATCTCACTGATAGTCGACTGTTAGCGGGACTTTCAAATGTAAAAATGGCGGAAAGGTTTGTATGCCGTGACTTGTGAGGTTAAGTGCCATTCATATGCTAATGTAGGCCATGAGATTTAGAGAATCAAATAACTTGCTTTATTGCGTTCAAATTTTTGTTCGTGAAATGGTCTCTACAAATGCAACTCGTGGTTTTGAACTTCCTTAGATAAATTCCCTCGACTTCGTCGCTCGTGAACTTATCACTAATTTCAAAACCACTCGTGACATTATCTATGAAAAAGGAGCATCTATCTGTAAAATCCATATAATTTATATTGCAGTAGAACTTTACTGCAGTAGATTATTAGCAGTATGAGGTGCCTAAAGAACAGAATTAGGTTAGCATGTACTTGCAGACTTTTTCATATTTCAGAAGTTAGCAGAATATATATTTAAATAGTTAACGTTTCTCATGCGGAGATTCAAAGACGGTTTAAGTCTACCTCCAAAATCATGAAACAACTCAATTAAATTTATCAGTCAACTGTAATGGGCATTGTATATTCCCAAATCCACCCACACATATGCTGAGAAAAAAAAAAAAAAAAAAACTGGTTCCCACTGTAGTGGAGATAGGAGACGTATAATAAATAAATAAAAATATGCATATATTTATAATAAACTCGTATCTATATTTAGTTAATGTCTGTTTGTGCATATGTATGTACATATACAAGATGTTTCGGTTATGAGTGCGCAGACTTCAACAGCAACTCCCTGACGTTAAGTTGAAACATACCAGGGTATGCTGATAAGTCCTGGGCTTCACATAGAACTGGCCACTGGGATAGTTTGATGGATACCATTATTCAGTTTAACTCTAGTCTAGCTGTACTCATAGCTACAGGTCAATAGCTTGATTAGTTTCTGAATGACAGCATTTTAAACAAGTGTAGTGGTTTCAGGAAAATGGAGGAATTGGAAAAGCAAGAAGTGACTATTTCCATTTGAATGTAGTGGCTTCTAGGCGACCCGAGTTCGATGCCAGACGATCGCAAAGTGGGATTTGTGGTGGACAATATGGCGCTGGGGTGGATTTTCTCTGGGTCCTCCGGTTCCTCTACCATCATTCCACCAATTGCTCCATCATTCATTCATCTCAGGACCGACCCCCAATCCTGATTTCATCTATCAGGTCAATATGCTTCGGCTTTCTTGCTCTGAGGTGATCCAGACGACTCTTAACACCAGTATTGGTGAGGAAGGGAGACATAAAAGAAAGTAGCAACTCAAATCCTGCCTAAAGAAATGAAGAAGGAAATGGACATTACGTTGTACGACTCTGCCCCTTTATATACAATGATTTAAAGCTGGGTTGCAGAGTTTAAAATTGGACGTACGAGCACTAGTGATGAGCCTCACCCTGGACGCCTTATGGTAGTCACAACTCCATAGATCATTGAAAAAAAAAACTATCGTTTAGTACTGGAAGACCTCCGATTAAAGTTGTTTGACATAGCGGAGGATCTAAATATATCAAAAGATCGTGCAGGTAATACTTTAGGTAATGATTTAAACTTTTACGAGGTAGGTTCAAGATGGGTGCCACGTCTGTTAACACCTAATTAAAAGTTGCAAAGAAAAACTGTTTCTGTTAAGAATTTGAGACTCTTCCGTAAAACTCCCAGTGAATTTTTGAAACGGCTTATTACCATGGATGAAACTTGGGTACATCACTATACTCCAGAAAAGGAAATCACTGGATTGCGCCAGGTGAACTCACTACAGAAAAACTAAGGTCAATTTTGTCAACTAACAAGGTTGTGGCAAGTGTTTTGTAGGATGCACAGGGAATTGATGTTATTGATTACTTAGAAAAGGGTAAAATCATCACTGGTGACTACCACGAAAGCTTACTACAAAGATTGAGTGAAGAGGTGAAAAGTGAAAGACGTCGTTTGGCAAGAAAAATATCTTTTTTCTTCACCTATGTGCGCGCTCGCGCGCGCGCACACACACACACACAAGCAATATTTTTCTAAAAACCCAATTCTTTGATTCAAGGAACTGCGAAATGTGGATATCCTATTAAATCTTGAAATGGAATTTTCAGGTGAAATGCAACACTTTCTCTACTTGTTTTCTTTAAATACTGGTAAGAAATTAAAGGTTTTATGTCTTCGTTTTCAAGGAGTATCAGCTTATTTCTGGTGAAATGTTGTATCAGATTTTTGTGTGGAAGGCAATATCTTCTCTATCTACCTGATGAGAATGTATATTTTGGGGAGGGGAATTCAGAAGGACTCAAAACATTTATTATTTCCGATTAAATATCTATATCATTTTCTTGAATGGAGAGCAATACGTTTTCCAGCTTACTCTTTGTAGAGAAAAAAGTAAATGGGGCAAGAAAAAAACTATTTCATGTTGCTTAACATATAGACGTACTGGTTACATCTAGGTCAGTTAACTTGGAATTTATTTACGTCCAGTAAAGATTTTATTCAGATATCTTAAGTCATTGTTCATCGATTTAGTATTTTTGACAGCAGTGAGACAGAGGTTGGGGAGATTGGCTGCTCACTCCTCTATATAATTATCCTCACACTGGCTTGATAAGTACACTGCCTGTAAAGAACGCAGACAACTAATACTTTCCATTCAGGAGGGTATCCGTCCGGCGGATTAGCCTTCGGAGTTCTTGCCAGTGCTGTACCAACAGAACAGCTTTATCTCCACCCTCTCCCTTTACCCATACACACAATGCCTACGACACACTAAAACTTTTTAATAATAAAAACTTTACGAGCTCTTCCATTTTCAGCTAAAAGCTTTTTTTTGCTTCTATTTTCGCGGCCTGTAGTTCACCACTTTTTACTTGTATATATTTTTATGCAGTTCCAAAAAAGATTTAATAAAAAGAAACCTCGATGTTAGTAATGTATTAAAAGCAAGCAGTGTTTATCACGACATGTGGGAAAATGGGACTACTTAGAACAGCGCAGTATTCAAGTAAACTAGCTTGAAATAACGAAGTGCTGACTAGGCAACAACATGATGATTCATGGAGCTATAAATCACAATGTATCTGTAGGCGTGTAAGAAAAAGTAATAAGTCATAGTTTGCTTGAAAAGCAGTTTCACTTTATTCCTATCTGCGTATTTTGAAAACGGTAGGATTTACTATTTCAAAGCATGCGTTAGAATTCGAGATGTGATGCTCTACTTGTTTATTTAAGTATTCCACAGCTAAACCCACGATATTAGAGAGAATTTGATTGCAATAGTTAACAAATGTAAACATTAATTACTATGTCATATAAGATTGCAACACAATTTAAACACTGTGTTATAAATCTAGGAAAAGCACATTCTTTTCTTTTTGCTGACTAACATTCCTATTTTTGTATTTTAAATGTGAAAATACTACATTTATATAAATATACCATTTACCACATTCCTAGAAGGTGGAAAATGTACAAGCATTAATACATTAATTCATAAACGTAATTTATAATTAAATAAATAGTTCAAAACATTTTAAAATTAATATGAAAGAAATGGAATTAGATGATGAACCTACAAATATTAAATAACTTGCTGACAAGTTAAAATCTCCAAATGTAAACAAGTTTACACACAGGATTGAACAGAAGGAGCATAGAGACTGGAAAATTGTATGGAAGAATCTCTTAAATAAAGTTCTGCCTTCTGATTGGCAAGAGACAGCATTCGAAATATTTAACGAGACCATACCAACAGCTGAAAAATTATGGCGACATGGCCGCGCAACATCTAACATATGCCAAATTTGTTCTCAAATGGATATCTTGGAACATTTGTTTGTATTTGTATTTATTCTCATCTTTCTTCTACATAAAGTTTCATTGATACATTGACACTTATAACATTTCTTACACACAATAACAAAATGACTTATTTATATTTAACATACCCTTTCTACCTGCTTGCCCCAAGTCTCGATCTCAATACACACAACCCCTGGTTTTCCGTATATTGATGACCCTCTTCTCCCTTGTATCCCTCGTACTAGTTTTCCAGCCCTTAATTGTTATTTATTCTTCATCAATCTCAACCATTTCTCTCTAACCTTCCCCAGATATTCACATATATTTCTTACATTCTTTTCTCCTTTTACCAATAACATTTTTTTATTATTAATAGCTCCCTCCCATCGCTAAATTTGTCCCACTGTTGTTCCCAAATTTGTTCTCTCCATATCTTTGTTTGTTTGCAATAAAGTATAGTATGCTAATTTGTATCCTCTTCTCCACACATTGGGCATTTCCCTGTATCCTTTTCATATCTAATACCTTTCAAATTTCTAACTCCTGTCCTTGCCCAGGCATTCCTTCTCGCCCTAACTTATTAAACACATATATGTACTTCTCCCTCCCCCACACTGCTTTTATTTCCCTATATGTCCTCAATGATCCTTTCTCCCTTACACTGGTAAATATAACTTGGCTATCTTAATCTTCCAGCCTTAATTCTATATCTTGGAACTTAGGATTGCCTGTTGCAAACAGGTGCATAATATCTGGATGATGCTCAGAGGCATTATTGTGAAATGATGCCCGCCGGAGGTTTCACCTTGTCTTCGGAGACTCCAGCAGCTGGAACTCACTTTTAAAGACATGTCACTCCAAAGATGTGCGATCTGGTTGTTAATGGGAACGTTACACTGGATAATTCAGAAGAATCCTGGAAATGTGGCATTACAGAGGGAATGGTTTGATTTCCTGAGAAAGGAACGCTGGAAGCTAATCACTTCTGCCCTTAGCGGTTCAATGGAGCCTTACGTCACCCTATTTGAGCTCACTTACACTGGTGATTCAAGTGAAAAATAACTTATTTGTTGTTTTAACACACGCAAGATACTACAGACTCTTCCGTTACACCCTAGACACCCACTTTTCCGCCCGATGAGTGGCAATCCTCCCTATATTAAATAAATGACAAAATCTCTGGCAATAACCTAAATAATAAATATAAACTGGAAAATACATTACATCGTTCCCATTGACGAATAAACAAATATAGAAAATAAAATAAAAATAAAAGATAACAAAAAATGAACACAATAAAAATGTTCTAGTTATGTAGTTAAGTTTCCCCAAATATTTCATCGATATATATTTTGCAACCAAGGGGAAAAAACCGCTAAATAAATAATATATTAGAAGAATGGTTGTAATAAACGCTGAAGACATTGAACAAGATACGAGCCGTGTTTTTTAAGTCAGCACCGTTTTGGAATTTAAAAAAGACGTGAATAGATATCGCAATAATTTTATTTTTACATGAAAGCCTGTGCCTTAATCTACTTTTCTAGATAATTTCCGTGAATATTGAGGCACCTGTCATAACGTGGCACCACTTTTTGAATACCCTCATAAAATTCTGCCGCCTGACGTGTTAACCACTGTATCACAATTGTTTTGACTTCGGTATCATCTTGAAAACGCTGACCGTCCAGATGTTTCTTCAAGTGCAGGAACAAATGGTAGTCGCTGGGCGCCATATCAGGGCTGTATGGAGGATGATCTCGAGTTTCCCATTGAAAATTTGATGAGATCTGTGGTCCGATTAGCCACATGTGGACGGGCATTGTCGTGCAACAAAACGATACCCTTACTCAACTTGCCATGTCTTTTGTTCTGGATTGCATGACGCAGATTTTTCAATGTCTCACAATAAGACGCTGCATTGATTGTCTCATTACGAGGCAGAAACTCCACTAGCAATACTCCCTTTCTGTCCCAGAAAAACTGTGCACATGGTTTTCCGGGCAGAAATTGTTTGCATAAACTTCACTTTTGTGGGTGATGATGAATGTCGCCATTTCATGGATTGTTGTTTGAATTCTGGTGTGACGTAGGCCACCCATGTTTCGTTACCAGTAACAATTTGGTCTAAAAAATCTTCACCTTAATTGTGGTACCGCTCAAGGAAGGTCAATGCACTGCCTAAACGTTGGGTTTTGTGCAAATCCATCAACATTTTCGGAACCCAACGTGAACACAATTTCCGGTACTTCAAGTTCTCGGTCACAATGCGATAGAAAACACTAAGAGAATATTGAGGAAAATAGTCGCAAAATGATGAAATTGTAAAGCGTCTGTTTTCTCTCACCTTTTCGTCCACTTTCTGCACCAAATCTTCAGTAACGACCGAAGGACGCCCACTCCGTTCTTCATCATGCACATTTGTGCGGCCATCTTTAAATGCTCTCACCCATTTCTTTACCATTCCAACACTCATACTGTTTTTTCTGTAAATTTCACAGATCTCACGATGAATATCGATCGGTTCACTTTAGCACTAAGTAATCGTGTAACAGCCCTACTTCACATTCGGCGGGACTCACCATTGTCGGAGGCATGTTAAACACTCATTAACCAACGCATACAATGAAGAATCAGACTTTAATGGCGTCAGTACGTAGATAAGAGATTTAGGTAACCAGCGCGCATGCGCGGAATACCGACCGTAGCGCTGCGGCAGCGGAATCGCAAAACGGTACTACTTAAAAAACATGCCTCGTACAATGTTTGGATACTTGGAATGTGGTTTAACTGCTCATTTTGAAGAAAGAAATTTAGACAGTATAGTCCCTAAATTTAATCTTATGTGCGGAAAAATAGAGTACTAACACAGGCAAAGGAGACAGAAAATATTATTATGCAATGGCAGTACGTCTAAATTTAAGTTAAACTTGGGCCCTAAACAGGAAGCAAGAAAGAACAGTAAATATATAGAAATTAAGCTTTTAGGATATGTTATAGGATACAGATCTGTTTGTTTGATCACAAACTCTGCGTAAATAAGGGGAAAATTGGAAAATAGTATTTAAACTCATAGAAAGAATTAACCAAAACTTGTCAAGTGAAGCTACAATGTTAAGTGTTGAAAGAAAGTGGATTAACAAAACAATTAGTAAAATGTAAACCACGAGAAAACAAAATGTGGGAAAATCAAGACAAGTTTGATTATTGGATCCTGAACAAACTTTAACCTTGAAGAAGAAAACTGTTATTTAAAGCTTAAATGTATTTTTGTTATTGTTGTAGTAATTTCCGTCCTTTAACTTTTTAAGTCATATCGGATAATGAATGGAATGGATAAAATGATGCTCAAATGGGCTCAGGATCCATGGAGCTTAGTTACTCGACATAAGACCTTTAGAATACGGGAAAACCCCGGTAAAAACCTTATCCAGATAGCTCACTCTGACCGAGATTCGAACACGGGACTATTGGACGTGAGGCGGGCCTGCTACCATCTATGCTACCGAGGCGGGAGAGCATAACTGTTGTTCTAAAGGTATATAATGCCTATTAAAAGAAGGAAACTTTTGTAAACTTACAGAAAAACCAGCAATGTCATATAAGACCTGAAGCTTTCCTGGCATCGAATATGTTCATGATTTTCTTGGTAAACAAGCCAGGTGAAAAGACGATTACAAATCAATGTTTTGGAAGCGTACATCGCTCCCATCATCAGGATAATTTTAGGAAATGTTATAACCACAAAACAGATACGAGAGTGTGTCGTAAACTTTAGTTATCACCCTCTAAAAATGTGATAGAGAGTTTGTGTTGATATGTGCTTGTTAGTTCTTCTCTACGTAGTCACCATCAAGATTTACACATTTTTCCCAGCTTTTCTTGACTTTCCGAATACCTTGATCGTACAAGTCTGCAGAAATTGCTTTAAACAACTCTTCCACTATATTAATGACGTCATTAGTGTTGTCAAATCGGCGACTACGAAACAGATTCTTCATTTCCGGGAACAATAAAAAGTCACTTGTTGCTAGATCGGGCGAATAAGGCGGATGCTGTTAGATCTCAAAGCCACATTCCCTTGATTTGTCAACTGCAACTTCAGAAGAATGAGCTGGTGCACTGTCAGCCAGAAGACGAACACCTCTGGAGTGCACAGCACGTCGTTTCTTAACCAGAGCTGCTCGTAACTTGTCCAGAAGATTGCAGTAGTGTCTGCCAGTTTGACTCTTGGAAAGATAATCTGTAAGGAGGACTCCACGACAGTCTCAGAAAACTGAAAGCAGGACCTTCGCAGCTGACTTTTGCGCCTTTACCGTTTTGAGAGGGGGAGAATTGGCAAGTTTCCATTCGTGTTCATGTTATTTTGTCTCTGGATCATACTGCTAGATCCAGGATTCATCCACAGTTACCAGACAGACGATCAGGAAAATAATCTTCATCCTGTTCCAACATCATCAACATGTCCTGAAGGGTCACGCCGTGTTTGCCTTTGGAAAGGGGTTAGCAAACGTGGAACCCACCGTGCAGACACCTTAGACATGTGCAGTTGGTCATGAATAATTTTCCTCACACTTCCATATTTAAGACGTGTCTCATTCATGATCATTTGGATGGTTGCTCGTCTGTCTTCCAGTATTAAACACTCCACTTTCTTCACTGTGACAATATCTTCTGTCACTGACGGTCTACCAGCTCTTGGCTCATCTGTGACCAGTTTGAAAATACATTTTCCACCTCGCAATGATGCCATACGATAGAAAATCATTTCCATGAACTGCCGCCATCTCATGTTGGATTTCCTGGGCAGTTTTGCCCTTCAAATGCAGGAACCTGTTCACACTACGAGCCTCAGTTTTCTCCATCTTACAGCTCAATCACTTCTGGCACTCAACGTAAAACAAACCAAAGGACTCAGATCATTGAAATTACCAACATTATGTTCCGAAGGATAAATGATGACACTGAGAAATTTTCATCGCTCTATCATAAAAACTACCCTGTGATAAAACTTTATGATACCCTCTCGTATAGACCAAATATTAACAAAGACAAAACACTACGAATACTCGCATAACTGAACACAAGACTGTAGTAAATTAAATGCCAGGTCAGGAGATGGCATGAGTGTAGAAAATTAATTAGGTCAAGAAACGTAACTACTTAATTTCTAATCGTCTTTTCACCTGGCTTGTTTCCCAAGAAGATGTTGAACAGAGAGGTCATATTTGGCATCTTCAGCCATCTAGTCTTTTCCCCTCAAGAGTAATTATTTTCTAAAAGTAAAAAACAACGAGGGCATTTATTTTATGGATAGAAGCAGGCGAATGAAATTATATATTTTCTGACCACCTAAGAATGTTACGCTGATATCTGGCTTAACTACATACATTGTTACTTCCGATACGTTCAATTATAAATACGGCATATGCTGTTTTAATCAAAGAAAATGGAAGCAGAGAATTAATGACTTGTGGTATGATATAAACCTCACTTTAATAATCCCATCGAGTATTGTTTTCCATCTACAGTATCTGTAGTTTAAATAGCGTGATTCCGTAGTGATGGTTTATAAAACAGCTGTATGCACGACGATCAGCGGACAAACGAAAGTAACAGAAGTCCTGTTTACATGTAAATAATTGTTCCGCTGATAGACAATATCTTTAATTTAAAGCAAATAAATGCACTACTCTTTAACAATGCCTTCGATAACAATCGCATTAAAACAACGTGTTTGTTATTTTTAGCGCTGTGAATGAAAACCCTCTTTTTTGTAATTCCGAGCTACAGAAATAATGATTTTAACCAGTAATGACTACATCTGTGCATTAGTGGTCCAGTGTGTACACACACATTCATGACAAAAATAGACCTGCTAGTAACAAACCTGCAAGGGATTTCTTTTTAATTCGGGTCACTCATTTTTGTTGCTGGTGGCTATATGAGCCTACTGTTCTCTTTTGTTTTAATTAACGATTTTGGAACGAAACCACCGACTGAAGCTATGTATACCTACAGTCACCACAGAAATGATTAATGATGTTAGAAATTGAATTTCAGACAAAATTTTGATGACACGTTTGTTTTTAATATGCATACAAAAAGTCCTAAACCGAATGGAATATGAATCAAATCATGGACCTCCCCTTCTGTCATTCAAATGCAAAAGCAGTTAAATATACATGCGTTTGGATATGCTGATAGCGGATATTTCATCTTAAAATTGTAATAAATCCTATTTTTTTCGTTAACTTTTTCCACTAATCCTTTTTTTAATGTTTAGTTTGCATTTTTATAAGTATTTTGGTTTCTTTTATGCTACTAAACACAGTTTAAAATATACGACTTTTATAATTTAATATTTATGTGGGATTATTTAGTCATTTTAAATGTTGCTTAGAACATATTTCCACCTTAAGGTTCAATACTACACAAAATATAGTATTTGATTCAAATGCCCTGTATCCGAAAGAAAAAAAAACTATATTGACGCGAACCCGCACGGCTTGTTTACACAAAAGGAACTGATAGGTGGTCAATTCAAAAACCAAGAGCAGGCAGACAAAGATAACATGCAGATAAAAGTGTGCCGAAACAAACAAACTGAGATAAATGGAAATTTCTACTTAGTTATGGACAAATAGGGTTTCAGTGTTTGGAAGGTTCTGGTGATATCTCGATTGACAGACAAGAGTTGTTTCTCTTTATTGTTCTGGAAATGTCTCGAACTTAGGAATGAAGTATTTAAGGAAGTGCCGACTCGCCAAGAGTTGTGTGTAACGAGAGTGTAGATGTAACACGAGAATCATCTGTGGAATGTTGTAAACTGAACGCTCTTTGTTATTGTCATCGACCCTGGAAGACTGTGTATATATTGTCATCCAATTATCGGAAGGCATGACCAACTGGAGCTGGGTAGGGGACAGGAGGCATTCAGACCACGCCGACACATTTATCTTGGGCGCTCACATAGGGGATGCTTAGGAGAGTGTCACGAGGCACTGTACCGTCTCTTTCCCCTCCCCCTGACGTCTGGAACAATCGGGATGTTGTTCCGAGCCGCGAAGCTTCGAGAAGCAGCGATCTCGCTATATAAGCGGCGCGTTAGACGAGCAGCCGTGAAGAGCGCAGTGATAGCGAAAGGACTGGAAGACTGCGTACGTGTATCAGAGGAGTTTTTAGTCAGCTCTAGAGAGAGTTGTACGTAATAGTGAGTGTGGAGAGGACCTGTGACAGACGAAATGGTGGATTCTAATTGTGTGCGCTACGTAATTCTATGTAATCGGCAAGTGTACCAACTGTAATCGGCGGAAATAAAGAACATTTTGAGTTTGTGTAACTGGACTTTTAATTTCATGAATCCACAAAGTCACAATATGATGTAATGTTGTTACGTGAGAATTGAACAGTGTATTTTGACGGAAATAAAGAACATTTAGAGTTTCGGCAAATTGGACTTTTAATTCTACGAATCCACAAAGTCACAATATATAACAGAACGTCTTTCAAGGTTTAATCATACTCTGCTATTTACATGCAAAAATATGATACTTCACATGTGTATCATATGGATTAGATGCCATATGAGTATGCAAGACAATGAGAGGGCAGATGAAATTGCTAAACGTTACGCATTATCTCAAAAGAAATTCAGTTTTAAAGAGTCTGCCAGTACATTTGTTAAAAAAATTAAAAAAGAAATTTTTGAAATGTGGAACATCACTTAGATAAACGGCGATAAAGGGCAAATCACTCGAAATTTATTTTTTCCTAATATTAATGATCATTTACTGCAAGTACTTTTCACCTAATTTTATTTTGACTAAGTTTGCTACCGGATATGGGAAATTTAAAACCTACTTTCGAAGATTTCATATAGACTCTCCTGATGGACACCTCTGTAAATGTCAAAGTGGATAGAACAAATGATGAAAGGATAGAACAATTAATATTTAGATGTGATCTTCATTCCAAAAAGAGATGTAATCTCACCTAACATCTTTATTATTATAATGCAGACCTTCAAACACCGTTGTTTAATATATTGTTTAAAAAATGTTGCAGTTCAGTCTATGAGCACTTTATTGGCCAAACTTTCAAAACGTTATAATTATTGTCATATTCTGTTATTCTGATCTCTCTATTTATGTGTCTTTGCAACTAGAACCCTAATATATCTTAATGGTAAAATAGGCTTATTTCTTTTGGAGAATAAATAAATAGTATTAGAGTCTCATTAACCCAAAAAATTAACTACATTTTTTTTATAAATTTTAGGTACTGTGACGAAGTATTGGGATAAAGTGATAGTGAACATTTTAAAAATATGTGTTGACTCTGCTGTTGTAGTACAAGCCATTCATAAAAGCGCTTATTCCTCTATCTACTTCATTACTCTACGCATTTGCAGAAATTATTATATTGTTAATTTTCTTTTATTTTGGGAATACATTAGGCTTTGAGCTAGTCAAATTTCGTGTCCTTGTAAGATGACCAGCAGAATTTTTGATTTTATGTTATGCACAGGTACACGACATATACATATACGGATCTTTTTCTAGAAATTAGTTGGTTTTTCTTCAACGGACCATGTATTTTCACTGAAAACTTCGTAGCGACTTTTTAGGTGTAATGTAATATTTTCTCAACTTACTGTTAAGTACGTACAAGGGAAAATATGAAGGCGATGGTTTAGAAGCTTCCAAAATATCACGCTCTTCTTGTGACCAATACAAAAAACAAATTGGATTTCCCATTTATAATAATACATAGGATTTTGATTTCACTCGGGGCGGATTCGGTACGTAGGCCACCATGCTGGGCCCATCGTGCCTATGCCCCCAAGTGGGGCACCCCAGGGAGGAAGGATGAGGCGAGAGGAGACAGAGGGCGGCCGACCCAAGGAGCCACAACAGTGCACGATCCCCGCAGTTTACTGAGAGACTTCCCCCGACAGGCCAGGGCAACGGACACGCTCCCCTACTGCGCCATGGCAACGAGCCAAGTAGCCGAGTCCGAAACTCCCTGGCTGGCGGTCACGAAATGGTCCCAGCTGAGGAGCGGACACTGGTAACAACCTACCGGAGTAAGAAGTAGTTTTCCTCAGAGCATATCATCGTGCCATGCACCGCCGAGATCCCCGCAGACACTTCTACCCTGGAAGAGACTACCAGATGAGAGATGATATGAAATGATGGAATTGAAAGGAGGGACAGGAAATTCAGGGGATGTCATTAACCTACCCAGCTCGCCTAGCGACCTGGGAAAATCACCGAAAAAGCCCATGGGTCAGGTAGGTCGGCCAAGGGAATCGATTGCGGGCCACAGACGAAACCGCCAGAGCGTTCCCGCTCGGTACATAGGTATATATACCTATTTTATATATATATATATATATATATATATATATATATATATAAAATCTCAAACCATCTACATATAACAAAATATTTAACACAAAAGGAACGTTGACATATACGAGTGCTTTAAAGAAACCAACATCTCTAGATTTTCCGATGAAACATGTAATTTTGTATACTGACAGAAAGTTCAGGATGCTTCATTTGTCATGAAAATATATTAGATATAGCCTATTTTAATCAAATTCATTAGAGCAATACTAGACATTAGACATAATGATTCTTTCGAATCAAGAACATTTTGCTGTGGTGATGTTTCTGGAATATCTTGGTGTAGATGTTGAACTCAATAGAGCAGATACGAAACACAGACATACCTCCCCACCACCAGAAATCCCTTTGTAAACCCAAAATACGTAATTCTGCTGCAATTTTGGTACCAAACTGTTGTATGCAATGCAGTACGCTCTCTATCTACTATTACGTGGTAGAGAGAATTTAAAATATCGAATGAATGGAAACTACACTGAAATAAATAGGAAGACGTTTTTTCTTACAGTTTGCTACGCAGTACAGCGTCTCCAAGAGGTATTTAAAAAATAAAAACGCAGTGTTCAGTACTTATAGGTACATGCATACTTTGCCAAATATCGGTACTTCAGAAGTGCTTTTGATAAGGTGTAAGGGGTAACACTCTGGCGCCGTCCAGTTTTTCTGTCGGTTCCCAAATTTCTAGTGTTAATTATGTTGTTAAATTTTCGTCGCGAGTTTTTCTAGCTCAATCTGACTCTTATTTAATTATAACTAGTTCAGCTGTTCATTACTAGATCACTTTTTTTCCGTGTGACGTAGCCATGTAAGATAGTCTCTTCTTCCACTGGAGAGCTGAATACAGGAGCTCTTCAAAACATTCCAGTAACAGCCATCACTGGAATTCATCTAAGCATCCTGAACCCGCTCGAACATCATTTTTCGTCGTACTTACAAATTGGCGTAATGACGCACTCATATACGCACTCCTAATCACACGTATGTACTTCCTTCACGACATTCACTCACTCTCGAACACCGTAGGCTTCTTACGCGGTCATCATACGTATCCAATAGGTGCGGTAGACTTTACTTGATGCTGGTTGCAAGCTAAGGATCAGCCTGAGTGAGTTTGCTGCTTGGTCAAACTGAATAGGGTTTTGCTGCAAGGTAAGATTATTGTAGGAATGTATAGATTAGGATGCTGTGTGTTAAATTTCAGAAGATAAAAGAAAGATAGTACGAGGTATGTTGCTCTTCAGTGGCCCTCTTTCAGGATGTCACCCTGGTTTGAGTGACTTGTATGTCGTTATTATGGCTGCTGGTCAGAAAAATTTAGAGGCCCGTTAGAAAAGATTAAAACGCAGCTCGCTTTAGTTACTGCTTGGAATTCCTTCTGTCTTATCTGGGATGCCCTATGGATAGACTGATGTCACGTAAAGCAGCGTCTTCTGGAGTCATAACCACCAAGGTGCTGTGTTTTACTGGTAAACTGGCGTAGTAGTTTGCTGTCAAGCACCCAATTTCATCCTTCTCGTATGCAAAAGATGAGGCTTCGTAAGTTGATGCACAATGAATGAGCGGCCAACAGAAATGATGGTCCAAAGTCCTCTAGTCTCACATTGTAGCTATGGCCCATACGTCGCAGAATTCCAACATGAGAGGAAATATGACATCCCGGAATAGGATAACTTGAGGCGAACACATCCCAGACCTCAGCATGCGGTACAGTAAGGCAATTACTCTCTGTAACCATTTGGAGAGAACTGACGTATTCGCGAGAAGTTAGATCCTTGTCCAACTTCGCTCCTAGGGCCTATGGAGACTCTGCCTCCTTTGGGACTGACATGCTTCGGGATAGATGTAATTTATATAGCTTTAGGAACTTTTCAGAACTCTCGGGATGTCAAAACAACTACTAGGTTCTGTGACGGTAGGAACGTACCTATGCTGGACGATCAGCATAGCTTATCTTGAACAGAACACCGACTGCCTGGCACCAACTTTGATATTCGTTATGCCACAATGTTTTTTCTTTCGTGATGGCTACTTAAAACTGTTAAAATCAACTGTAATCTGATTCACAAGCAGTTAGCTGTCCGTACTTTTTGGCGTAGCCAGCTCCTGATTGCTAGATTTTCTGCTTCTTCCTTTATAATAGAGGTGTCAGTTTAACATTACTACAATCCTATCTGACAAGTGACATCTGATTTTGATAACATTATTAGCCTGTGCCACTTGTTTACACTTCTGCCCTGCTATAAGTAAATTACGATATGAAAATAACTTCTAGCCTAAAACAGCTTTAGTTAAACTATGTAGAAAGCATATATATTTTAAATGCACAAGAAATTCTGTGCCAATTATCACTGATTATGGCCTATGTTTTAAATCTTACCGTTTTGAGGCCTCCTAAATAAAAAAGGAAAGGAAGGAAAAGAAATAGGATGCTTAGGGATTATCCACGCGCACCAGTATGGGAAGTATAACGAAATGACATACACTAAACCTCATATTTAGTTTTACAATTTCAAAGGATGTGACACACATATTTTCAAGAAAATCTGCCCTCTCAAAAATATTGTTTACTTGATATGATTTCCGCTACTCATATTTTAAAAATGTTTTAACAATGTTAGATGTTTTAATATTTTAATGATGTTTAGTTTTACAATACTCTCGGCTCGATGCTCTCATGTTTGATAAGAAAAGAAGTTCTTACATAAGTAAAAAAAATATTGAAAATATTGGCATTGAAATTATCCATTATAAGCAAAACTGGTTTAGACATGTTGAGAGTATGAACCCAATAGATTTCCGAAATTGGCCAAAATTTAAAACCCATGTGGAGAAAGAAACAAAGAACACTTATGTCACATTGTTTAAAAAAAGAAGATAAAATAAAGTCCTGAATTCCAAAATTGTCATGTTGGTATTGAAAAAATAGGCAGCTTTTGAAAAATTGGCACTTTTGAAGATACTGAAAGTGAATTCCGTTTTGTAATAAATTAGGAATTTACAGAACAGTATCTGATGTACTACATTTTTTGTTAAAATATAAAGTTTTACAGAAATGCTTATCAAAATGGATTTATGGATCTTGCCCATTAGAAACATTAAAGTTAATACTATATTTAAACAACTATTCAAAATAGAAAGCTGAGTCATGTTAAAAACACGTAGGTAAAAATCTGGCTTAAATTTCATAAATTTGAATAGCTTAGGGTTTTAAAATTACACGGAAGCAGGAAATATAAGTTAAAGAAGAAATTTATTAAGGCAGTACTATTAAAGGTTCACAAGCTATATTGATAAATAATTTGTATATATGTAAACTATGTTACATGTCTTATCTCTGTGTGGTTTAATACGATCTACTTATGATAATGTCTTAATACAAAAAGTGAGTTTTCTAATAAGTACTATATATAGAAACCACCGGGATATATGCCAAAATAATTTATACTGTACTTTAGAGGATATTATATCTTTATGTAGGTTTTGATTTAAGGAACCTTGACAGGAAAAATAAGAATATAAAATGTGCAGGTCAAGACATTTTCTTCTATAGCCGTCATTGTCCCCCACCTTCCCCGTTCAGGATGTTATACAGCTTTAATAACTGTCCGCTTCAAACCATTTGCTGACGGACACAGAACCGCCGTGCACCTGAAGTTTATAGCACCCGCCGTCTTTTAAACGTTAACGAGTTCCCAGGATTTATACTTCCAAGGAAAGGAAGCTTTTAATGTAAAGACACAAGTAAAGTTGTTAGCCCCTTTTTTAACTTCTTTTTCCTTATTTATTCCAAGTCACATTTTCCTGGTTCTTTCTTTCTCAAGTTCTTGGAAAGTTTACGACGCTTTGTAGCTGTTAAGTCCCAACAGTAATCTACACAAACTTCTTCACACTAGCGGCGTGTGCAAAAATTTGTTCGTGCAAACTTGGGATCTAAGTCGCACTGATTCACGGAGATATGAGAAAAATATCTTCGCCGAAATAACTCTCTAATAAATGATGTTGCGGGGTTTGAAAGAAATCCTTTACTTTTGTGACAAGGAACAGTGCTTATAGAAAATTCTAATACATTCTTCAAGGTATTAACTTCCTATTTGCTGGACTTACAAGCAGTAAACCTTAGATCATAGCATGGGTGACTATCCGAATGCGTGATACAATAAAGAAGATTGAATTGAATCACCTATTACTAAATAGCATTAATTGTAAATAAAGTATATAATTAAATATTCCCTGTTTAAAAAATATTAAAATGCCCTATCCCATTAAACATAAAAGCTTCGCATAAAACAATCACAATTTTCACCAACCGTCTCTTCACCTCCTCCACTTTCCACACTCCTAATTCTATCTTAAGATTACTCCACCTCACTACACTTATCACCTTTTCTCCTACTCTCCTTCTCAAACTATATCTTCTATACACAAACAAAGCCAGTCACACCTCCAACTGTTCCCTCTCACCAATTACTTCACCTCCTTCATTCTCACCCTCCAATTCTTCTCCGTCCGGTGTTGGTGCATCTGGCCGACGTCTACCATTTTGCAAGAAGTCCTCCACCTTCTCTTCTTCTCTCCTCCATACAGGTTCTTCTGGTCGACTGTTATGACTACCATACAAATGTTCTGCCTCCCTCCTCGGTATACCGTCATTATCTCGATCTAGCTGGTTAATAATTAACACTTGTTCTTGGTGCTGTTGTTGCCGTTGTTTTATCCTAGCAGATCTCCAACGAGGGTGATCTGAAAAGTTTCCGACGTCAACATGAAGATGGCAGCACTCGTTAATAAAAGCTAGTGGATTTCGTTAGTTAATCTGTTGATAGTTACTCATCAAAGTTTCAGCCACTTTGGACACTCAGTTGGTATGTAAAAGTTGTTTGAGTGAGCTAATGTGAGTGCTTTTATTAAAGTGGACAAAATCGAGTATCGAGCTGTCACTAGATACTTGTTTTTAAAAGGCAATACGCCTACGCAAATCAAATATGAGTTGGATTCTGTGTATGGGGACTGCCCCATCATTTACCACAGTGAAACTTTGGGCAGCTGAATTTAAACTTGACCGTAAATCTTGGGAGATGATGAACTTTCAGGTCATCAAAAACTGCAAGTACCGACGAAAACATATTAAATCAACATTTAGGCATGAGAAAGCTGTCCGCGCGTTGGGTGCCGTGTTTGCTCACGTTAGACCAAGAACGTGTTCCAATGAACATTTCAACGCTCTGTTGGCGCAGTTTAAGCGCAAAAAAACGAGTTTGGGCATCGTTTAATTACTGTAGATGATACTTGGATACACCACTACACTCCCGAAACAAACCTACGGTCCAAACAGTGGACTGCAAAGGGGAAACCGGCTCCAGAAAAAGCAAAAATTGTTATTTTTCGGCTGGGAAAGTGATGGAGACTGTTTTTGGGATAGTCATGGAGTTGTTTTAATCGAGTATCTTCAAAAAGGAAAAACCATTACAGGTGCACACTACGCATCAGTACTTGACAAAATGAAGGCAGAACTTGTGGAGAAACGGCCACATTTGCAGAAAAAGAAAATCCTGTTTCATAAGACAGTGAACCGTCTCACAGTTCAGCCGTTGCAACGGCGAAAATCTACGAATTGCGGTTTGAACTGCATGACCATCCGCCTTACGCACCAGATCTAGCTCCAAGCGACTTCTTGTTATTCTCTCATCTGAAAATTGCGCTCGGCGGACAGAGATTTTCGTCAAATGAGGAGGCAATCTTCTTCGTGAACAATTATTTTGCAGAGAAAAATGCCGAGTACTAATTGGACAGGTTACAGAGATGGGAACATCGCTGGGAGAAGAGTGTAGAGTTACAAGTAGACTATGTTGAAAAATAAAAGAAAAGAAATTCTGAAGAAATGTTTTGTATCTTTATTAGGTCCAAAACATTTCAGACCACCTATGTATACTCAAATTCTTTTGGTTGATCATCAACCTTGGTTGGCATTAAAGTTAAAATTAAACAAAAATTACGTGATAAGTTTTAGATATAAAATATAGAATTAATATTTTTCGTTACTTTTAGTATGTCTGCAATCTATAGCTACAGTATGAATATTGTATCCTACTCAAAAAAGAGATGAGCTCTCCCCGGAGATATACTTTGTGGAATTCCTGAAATCCGAAAATCTGAAAAGAACTTAAAAAAAGCGATCCAATGCATGTGTGGATGGGGGGAGGGGGTGAATAGCTTATGAAGACTTCGCTTGGAAGTATTTTCGTATACTTTTCAATAATTCCTTAATTATGAGAGATAAACAAAATACATACTGCAAAATAAGTTTTAGTCTCTTTAAAACTCACAGTTAATTTCAAATAAGTTTATTTTAGCTTGAAACACTTCCGAGAATACTCTGTTTAAATGTTCTTTTATTCATGCCACTTTTTGTACGTACTGACACTATTTATTTATCTATCGGGATAGTATCAATAACGATTCACTTTTACCAGTGTGACAGTCTATTCAATTTTCTATATTCTCTTGCACCGAAAATTAATTGGGTAAAGCAAACAGTCCGTAAAATGTTTATGTCAATATTAAGTAAGTAGTAAACTAAACCTTCCTAGAATGATGGGTAGATGCCATGTAAGAGCAAACGTCAGAGAAAACCATCAGTATTTTAGTAATTGCATTGCCCTAAAACGTAAATATTATGATAAAATAGTTTTATATTGTAACTTTTTATACGAATATAATACAAACACATGCTGGGGTGAAATTTTAAATATGAAATTCAGGGTAATATTTGCATCAAGTGAAAAGAGGGTATCACAGATTGATTAATTAATTAACTGAATTTGATTGTATGGGTGTAGATTTATGGTAGCAGTTGACTCGCAGCTAGGAGGACCCAGGTTCATTCCCTGGTGGCCGCCTACTCCGACAATGAACTTTTTCGTGGTTCTTGCTGGGTCGGCTAGGTGAATGAGCAGATTTCTCTACCAGAGCCGTCCTGTTATCGTTATAGGACGACTTAGGGGTTATGTATTGTTAATGGCCCAGAGTTTTGTGACTGCTTTCAGTTCCACCATAGGCTTCCATTGCCGGGTCGAACTCCCGGTTCAAGCTGTAGGGGAACTCTGAGTCAGCCTCGAGCGGTTTGGGCGGAACGTCAATGAGTGCATCTGGGCAGGTAACTGTTGTGGAGCTCTGTATGTCTCTGTACTTTTACTTGTTTTTTCTTGCAGGCCATGAATCTCCTGCGGTACCTTCATTCCATCCGTTCCTCAAGCGGGTAAGTGGTAGCTGGTAGTTGGTACAAAAGAGGTAGTTATGCAATATGCTAGGTGCCCCTTCTTTACTTAAGATACCTCGACCTTATTATGCGATTTTAAAGATTTAAAATTCAAATCTTTTTTGGTTGTCGTATGATTATTTGAATAACTATCCATGGTTTAGTAGTATTCTTCGAAAGTTTAAACAATATATTTTCAGAGCCTTGGTTAACCCACAACAGCGCCATATCGGAAATGGCTGTTAATATAACTGTAATATGCAATAAGTAATACATTTATAATTATCACAAGTGATATAACTAATAGTCCTTTGGCTAACATTTTGGCTATCACACTAATATATGTTGTCATCCGAAGATAATGGGATGCACAGCAATTTAATATTAGCCACTTTTAGCACACAGGATAATAAATAGCCTTACTCACCTGAATAAAGGTTTCCCTAATTAATACTTCCTGTAATTACTTCACTATAAATCAGAATCAGGAGCTATGTTAATAGCTACTTCGTCAACCAACATATTCTTAGGCTGCGATTCAGCGCTACAGAAATTAAGACATTTATATACGTTAAAATAGAGTTGGACCTAAAAAAGAGCCTTGAAGTACCCACACTTGACAGATTTAAAATCAGATAGAATGTCATTCAGAGACACACACGGAGTCCGTATCCTGTGTAAGGTTTTATTGAAATTAGTAGCTTCCATGTCAAAACCCAACATAACTAATTTGCTGACCAATATCTGTTGGGAAATGTGTCAAAGGCTCGGCTAATCTCATAGCAATTGCATCATCTTATTTTTCGTTTTCAAAAGCTATTAAACAATTATTCAGCAGGGAAATTAATGGTTAAATTAATTATAAGATCATTATCATCATTATTACGACTTGACGCATTGGATATAATAACCCGTTTGCATGAACCCATGCTATCCCGTGATATATCCTAGTGAGCTATTTTTTACATAGCTTTCATTTTATTTTGTGAATGGCGCCTTATTTTCTGTATATTAAGTTCAGCCAACTCCTTGGCAGGCACCTTCGTAGGAAATCCGAAGAAAGCTTTACGGAGATTTGCATCCCGTGCGACCTGAATTTTACCGTTTAAGAAGCTTTTCTGCTTCCAGACTTGTCATCTTTGACACCGGTGATGTATGAACAGAACGTGTTCCTGCTGACATTAAACAGCGTGAAGTTCAATAGTTGTTACCAATATATATCCTGTATTTTCTCTACAGTTCCATGACTAGGTGATACATTATACATATATTGTACTATACAGTAAGGACGTGATTGCTCTATTTAGTCCATTGCTTACGCTTTGTTGTTACCTGGGAAATGTTTTAAATAAGCAAACAGGTTTTAATTCTTGGAGTTTAGTAATCAATAGGGAACAGATTTTTAGGTAAATCCACACTTTTCTTGTAATTAAATGTTTTGCACAGTTTAGTTTATTAGTACATATTTTATTATTTTAGCATATTTTATGCATTTTGTGTGTGGCAAACATGACTTATTTTATGAGAGGAAACGCCTTCTGCTTATCTTGTAACCTTGTATTAGATTACGTGTTGTCAACAGCTCGCAACAATATAAGAATATACACGAAACTCGCAGAAAAGGGATTTCGATATCATAGTATTGGACTATGTATTTGAACTCAACACGAATAGTATAGGCTGCGCGTTAGTTCTTGAGAAATGACCTTCACCCAACCCACCATTAATAAACAGGTAAACCAATAGTTTATGTTACGATAGCACCCTTTGTATCTCTGTACCTGTTCGGATTACTCCTATTCTTTCAGTTCAGTTCAGAAGTGCTGGGTAATGCTTAACATACGTGCTGAGTGTATATACCGAAATGCCGAAGGTAAAAGGTAGTGTTAGTTTTTGGTTGCGATTGTACATAAAAGAATTTTCTGATACATTCAAAGGGGATGGAGAAATTCTATATTGTCAACCTTATGGAAAATCTATACGGCGATCAACGCTCCCACGTAACGCAGCATTTATGCGGCAACAAACGTATCTTTTTCTTCTATGAAACAGCTATTTTAAGTGAACAATTTCTAATGAACAAAGCAGAGAAGGCATTGTTGTGCACTGTGACTCCAAACAATGTCTAACAATTGACATGTGTCATCAATAACTATTCATCATTGGCGAGTTATCGAAAGAGTTCTATTTTACTACAAGTTTTTCTAGTAAGTAAACTGAACGAAAATATAGTAAATATTTTGAACTTTTTAACAAATATTTTCTTGATTTTTAATGCATAAGAAACAAATAAACACCACTTTTTAGCACCTAAAACTTCGTTCCCTAGTGATAAGAAGCTATTGGAATTGCAAGAAAAGAAAGGAGTATGAACAATCACATATCCTTTAAGTGATGCTTTAAAAAGGGTATGCCCGCCTCGGTAGCGTAGATGGTAGCGTGTCTGCCTCACGTTCAAGAGGTCCTGAGTTCAAATCTCGGTCAGGGTGGGTTACTTGGTTAAGGTTTCTTCCAGCGTTTTCCTTTAACCCAAAGATCACTCTAAGCTCCATGGACCCCCGACCTGTTTGAGCTTCATTTCACCCATTTTCTTCATCATCCGATATGACTTAACGTTGGAGGACGTAAATTAAAATGAAAAGTATGAACTTCTGATACAGAATATTTCCAAAGTTGCTAATGCTAAATAATTAACATATATTATGCATTTAATACTTTTATATTTTGTTGTAGTAGGACTTCTTATGTCTTAGGTTTTGCTTTAACGCTTCTGGGTAGCTTAGTGGTTTCGTTCGCTGCTCTCGTTCTGATGAACCGTGGTTCGATTTTAAATCAACTCCATCCAAGTCTTTATTGCAGGCTAACTGACGTTAAGTATTCACAAAATCAACGTTGTTAGGATTCTACAGTAAAAGCTGTTCTATCTGCTTGTTTATACCTCAACCAGCTGGCTACATAATTCATGCTGCTTTAGGAGACTTAGCTACTATTGCTAAGGTCGCAAAATCAGAAAAATATATTTACGTGGCTAATATACTGTGGAACATGCAAAGCAATAGGTTTCTACCCATCTTCAAGGTAAATTATACATATTTCTAAAATGGTATACTGTAGCTATCACGAAGTACTGGTGATCAAGAAAAAAAGATGCGCATAGCATATATCATGATACATTCATCTAATAATACCCATTTTTTTTACAAAGATTAAAGAAGAAAAGTTCTGACAAACAAAAACATATGAAAGTCCAGAATTACGTCATTTTGACATACCTTCCAGTTCAACAGCTCATTATTAAGACTGCAGTCATTTATTTACCCATCAGTTTATACTTTATATCTAAGTGAAATTGAAAGTCTGACTGCAACAGTGGTCTAACCCTCACCAATGCCGAATTTTAGTTGACCCTGCCATCTGTTGTCATTAACCTTGAACTATTACAATCGATATATAAGAAAATAAATGTATTTTTTCACATTGGCAGCATCTTGAATTCTTGCTCTCAAACTATAGCAACAAATTTAAGTGCAACCATATATATGGTCTAACCCATATCCAACTCTCTGAATTTGGTATATGAGTTCACATGACCAATCAAGCAAAATATATGTTGTATTAATGTGCCAGCATTGGAAATAATGTTAATAAATGTACATTAAATGAGCATCTAGATTTTAATATTTTGTCCAAAATGAATACCTCAAAATACTTTTTCACAGTACTACGTGACAGTGGTCTAACCTATACAATCATGTACCAAGTACCTGTTATCTAATGTTACAGTTCTGTGTAACATTGGTCAAACCCATAAAATTATGTGTCGAGCACCACATTCATACCAATGTCAGCACTTTAGTTTTATCTTAGCACAATTTGTTTATTATACGCAAGACTGCCAAGGGTCAGAGTAAATTATTATGAGAATAACATCAATATGGCAGTAAAGTATGTAAAACTGACTGCTGTCGACTTTGCAGTTTCAGTTTCATTAAAACGAGGGGTAGATCACTATTGCACTCAACCTTTCAATTGTCCCTATAGTATAAAAAGTTCTGATACTAAATTCGTATAAAATAGTGTAATAAATATCGTCAAGAAAAAGCTTAATAAAATTAATAAAATAAACATTCCACACTGCCAGATCTGTAAAAGGAAAAATTACTTACATATTCTGCATATTAAAATAAAAAATGTCCCCGCTTTAATTTTACACCAGACATTTTGAAAGTGAGAAGCGTTTTCTGCAATCAGTGTACATACGAGGCTTTAAATTATCTTCAAACTTAGTTTGAAGTCTTTTAAGTATATTTCTCGAACGCTTCAATGAAATGTTGCAGATAGTATAACGTTATCAGCTGAATGGAAGCCTAAAATATTATTACCTCCTCTAAAATGCAGAAGTTAAAAGTGTTAGTAGCGCTTATCGTTAAAACGCAAAAAAGAAACTACGGTCACAGATCTATTGGCACTGAGTAGGACTAAAACGATGAAAATCCAAGCATTTTACTCAGACAGAAAATAACGTCCATGTATGAGACGGGATTAAGATTTATAAAGTCCATGAATAAAAGCAGAAGAACAGTTTTCGACTCTTATTTAAAAGGCAAATCGCTAAAGAGTCTTAAAAGTCAGAATAAACAAAGCTGAAAGTTGGCATAAGTAATCGAATTTCATCAAAAGAGAAGCCAAGAAGCAAATACATACAAGATTTACGGGTCTTATATTTCTTATTCCTGCTTAAACAGACGGTGAAAAATTCCTCCAAGAAGCAATAACTTTATACTTCCCTTACCAGAAAATGTGTGCAGCGTTCTTCAACTTTGTTGCCATGGAAACTAACACAGCCACAGATTTTTACTGCTTTCTCCAGTAGTACTTCCTTTACTGCTTTCCATGTACTTGGTAGAGGAAGCGTTGTATTCCACCCACAAACTGGATATAAGACTTCAGCGGAAATGCACGTTTTGAGGATCGCTGAAACAAGTCATAATGTTAAATTTTAAAACTAAAATTTGTTTAAAATTTTCATACTTTCATTTTATTGTATTTATAATTTCAACTTTCGTTTGTTCTTAATATAATATAGAACTTCTTGATGATCAAGTTTATAAAGTCATATCTATTTATGCTCATGCTTTCATTATAATTTCGTTTAGTGTTAACCAAAAATAAGTCTTACTTTTAAAACTTCAAAGGAAAAAAAAAATCTTATCATTAAATTCCAAAATAAGCTTATTACCTGAAGTTTTATGAGGTTCAGAATTGCTTAAGAAATATGCATTAATTAAAACATATGACATTATTAAGCTATAAAATACTTCCTGAACACAAAAGAGACAGGTTGACAAATGCAATAACATTTGCACAAGTCTACTAAAATATTTTAAATTATGAAGTATCCACTGAAAAATTTCTTTATATTTGTATATTAAGCTAAAATGCAAAGTGTAAAAACAACTGCTTACGGTGCAAGATACATCTCATATTGCCATGTAAAAAGTGATTATTTATGAATTAAAATTCAATATTTTAACAGGTTTGATGTAAATTGCTAAACAATTGTTTGCACTATATATTTTCTGGTATAAGTACTTAGAAAAAATCAAAGAAACAAAGAAGTGAAGGTTTCATATGTTTCGACTTAAATACAATTCTTTATTAACGATTTGCCCGCCTTGGTAGCGTAGATGGTAGTGTGCCTCCCGTTTAAGAGGTCCCGAGTTCGAATATCGGTTAGTGTGAGTTACCTGGATAAGGTTTTTCCGGGGTTTTCCCTTATCCTGATAGACGAATGTCTGGTAACTCTAAGCTCCATGGACCCCTGACTCATTTTCACTCATTTCATTCATCGTCCGATATGACTTATCATTGGAGGACGTAAAATTCCCTATTTTGACCATCTTCAGAATGCTCCTTACACCACAGCTCCTTACTAAAATGCCAAAATTATTCTTAAATATAAATAAAAATGTAAAAGCTTTCTTGATGATCAAATTTATAATGTTATTGTTATGCTCAAGCTTTCATTATAATTTTGTTTGTTGTTAACCAAAAATAAGTTTTACTTTTAAAACTTCAAAGGAGTGAAAAACTTATCATTAATTTCCAAAATAAGCTTATTAGCTGAATTTATCAGAAGTACAGAATTGCTTAAGAAGTATGCATTGATTAAAACATATGGCACTGTTTAGCTATAAACTATTTCCTTAACACACAAGAAAAATGTTCACAAATGCAATAACATTTGCACAAAACTCCTAAAGTACTTTAAATTATGAAATATCCGCTCAAAAATTTCTTTATATTTGTATACTACGCTCAAATACAAAATCTGAAAGCAACTGCTTACGTTGCAAGACACATTTTATATTATCATGCAGAAAGTGATTATTTATGAATTAAAAATTCAATATTTTAACAAGTTTGATGTAGGTTGCTTAACGTTTGTTTACACAATATACATTTATGCTATAAGTACTTAGAAAAAATCAAAGAAACAAGAAAGTGAAGGTTTCCATATGTTTCAACCTTAAATACAATTCTTTATTAACGATTTGCCCGCCTTGGTAGCGTGTCTGCCTCACGTTTAAGTTGTCCCGAGTTCCAATCTCGGTTAGGGTGAGTTACCTGGATATGGTTTTTCCGGGGTTTTCCCTTATCCTGATAGACGAATGTCGGGTAACTCTAAGCTCCATGGACCCCGGACTCATCTGAGCATCATTTCAACCATTTCATTCATCGTCCGATATGACAAGGTTGGAGGACGTAAATTACAAGGTGAGAGAGAGAGATACTTAGTTTCTTCAGGTACTTTAGCAATGTATAACTATATTATTTCTCCAAAGTTCTATATCAGTGTTCTATTTATAAGTGAGAAGTTGAAAAAGCCTGAGGAACAATATCGATCCCGGCAATGAATCTGAAATTGTTATTCTAGATTTAATTTTATTTGAATTTATACGTGATTGTAGTGGATAGAAAACAAGGCTAAAGGTAACAATTGAGAGTGTGAAAGTGATCAGACAGAAGATAAGAAAACTGAACATTAATCATCATTTTAATAACAACAATATTAATGCAAAACATAAAGAAAAGTTATTTTAGAGTTAACTGGCGTGAAAAATAGATTTAAAATAAAAATTATAAAAAATATTATCAGAAATTACAATGAGCATCGTTATAATTGGGTGTAACGTAGACCAATAGAAAGATGTTGAGTTGCCATAGCAACGGCAGGACCAAAAACTTAAAATTGGCGAGGCAAGCCTGCTGAAGTCAGCTGCTGTAGAGATCGGACGTGTGTGTTAGTCTGTAGGTCAGCAGAAAGGACATGGTGGTTAAAATAATTGCTTTAAAATTAGTAATATCGACGTTCACAAAAGTTATTATTTGTTCAGTGTTTCAGACAGTTGTTTTAAATGTCCTAATTAAATTAAAATATAATCTTGGAAATGAAGGTCATACAAATTATTTAATTTTCTTACAAATCCATCATCGCTTCTGATCCGTGACCGCACCCTGAAAAGTAGATCTTCATGCTAAAACGAGGGCAGCTGTGGTAAGTTCCAGAACCCAGCTTCGAGATAATCAACATTGTGCATCATTGCGTCACAACACGATCATCCCTGGAACGCCACATAAGAAACATTTTCGTTTCAAAACTAAACATTTAATGGTAACTTATTTCCCATTTTACTTTGATTCGTATTAGGTCATGTAAATAAATTTGTAATAAATTTTGTAAAAGAATGTGTAAAAAAATTTGTAATGCTTAACGAAATTTTCCTTTTCTCTATTTCTTCTGTATCGGTATAACAAAGGTCTTCGCATAACAAAAATAAATTCCTCCTATTACAAACTAAACGAATTTTAAAAATATTTGTTTAAATTATTGAGCCATTGCACTATCGTTTCCATATTCAGAAGTGATTTCTTCATCCCTGGCCAAACAATGATTTGCCTTCGCCTGCAGCTGCAGGCAGGTTGTGTTCAACCTAAATATTTTCGCGGCGCTGGGTATAAACGTTTCGGCACAAATAGATAATAGACGGCGGATAATGTTTCACGAGCTTGCATAAGCAGTTAACGATAACGCGGCGAGTGTTCACAAAGCCGGCAAACAATGTTATCTCATATAAAGGACTCGCCGGTACAGATAGGATTTCATATCTGGAACTTTCTAGAGATATCTCGATTGACAGAGAGTGGTTGTTTTTCTTGTTTGCTCGAGAAGGTTCTCGAGTTATGAATGGAGGTGTAAAAGTGATTGTGACACACCAGCCGGAGCGATGTTGTTGTGTAACAAGAGTTGTGTGTAAAACGAGATTCAGCTGTGAAGTGTTTGTTATTGTCCTCGACCTTGGAAGATTTTGTTGTTATGTGATGTAATATTGTTACGTGAGAATTGAACAGTGTATTTCGACGAAAATAAAGGAGATTTTTAATTTCTGCAACTCGGCCTTTTAATTCTACGAACCCACAAAGTCACCATATTTTAGCTGCACGCCCATCCTTAAAGGGTCTAACCGCAGGGAGTATTATTTGGAACAAGATTTTTCCATGGTGACTTCTTGTAGTTTAGGTTAGAAGAGGCAAAACGGGTGAGCCTGTTATCCCAAAAATCTATGTGTCAGAATGCCGAACCCACTACACTCTGGTGGGAGTGGTTTACATATATGCATTTTCATTGGGGTTTGTAACAATTTAGAGGCCTTCAGTTCTATGCGAGAATTACGTGGAGCTCAGCTTTGCTGGTATTTGGATTTGCTCCAGTGTTATTTCGGGTTTCTCGCAAATCACGAGGGGTACGCGAATTTGCCTGAAACGGCGTGTTCTCCGTTCATAATCCTCTGCAGAACCAACCAGGGCGCTTTGATGAAATGGTAACCTGGCGTAGGTTAGCCAATTCCACGTATGGAAGAGTTAGTGCTTCCTGGAGTAGTACCATGGGAAAGAAGGGGCCAACAGAAACATGAAACCAAGTCCTTCATTCTGTGCCTATTGTAGCTATAAAAAACAGTAGTTTACGTGTATGCCGCATGATTCAGAGACGTTTAACATGGAGGGACATTATGTATACTCGGATGAGGTATAACTTAGGCATACAGGCATCCGGGAAAGCCAGATGATAGCGCTTGTGACCGCGCGGACAGGTTACTGATGTGTCCGTTTAAAGTTGAACCCCTCTCCATTTTCACACCAAGGTCGATGAATGAATTTCCCCATTCAAATCTTCGGCCTCTAAACCGGAATGTGGGGCAGGAGCGGGGGAGTGGCGCTCTTAGAATGGCGGATTAACGATATTCGCCAACGCCGGCCCCACTCTTGGACGAGGTTGTTAGGGTTGAAGGCTCTGTGATGATGTTTATCTGCGCAGAGCAGGAGTACGCCATCAGCGTACTAGGTTATGTTGCCGTGTGGCTAAGTAGGGATGTCTGCCATGTAGCCACGAAAAGCATTGGGGATGGCACAAAGCCTTATTTGTCTAAGCTTTTGTCGAAAAGTCTCTACATAATTGAATTTAATAACCCAGCAGTCTGTTTAAAAGATACGTTAAATGATAATTTTTGATGTGTTTATGGTTGTCGCATTTGGTTTAACATATTTATGACGCGAATTTATGTCAGTGTACTCAGAAGAATTTCAGTTTACACAATTTTAACCAACGGAGCAGCAAACATACCCCAAAAGCTTATTTTTAAGTAATGAAGAAGCCGTCTTTTACACAGAGATATTCTGTCAGTGTATCTGCACACTCAACATGTATTAAGGGGTGAAAGAATTTAAGAAAAGTTTCCAGCCAGATTTTGTTGGTCCACAGTGTAAAACATTTCGATTCCCGTGGCCCACGTACCTGACTCGTGGGTTTTTCGGGGGTTTTCCTCGGGTCACTAGGTGAATGCTTGGTAGGTTAATTACATTCCCCAAATTTTCTGTCCCTCCATTTCGTCTCCACTATCAATTCATTTCATCTCTCCTCTGGTGGTTTCTTTCTGGGTAGCAAGTGTCGGCGGGAGTTTTGGCGGTGCATGGCGGGATAATATGCTGTAGGGTAAACGCTTTCCTTTCCGGCGGGATGGACTTCGGTTGCTGATCCGGTCTAGTGGGCCGATTCAGCAACGCGGCAGGATGCCGAAAGTTCAAACATGCCTGGAGTATTCTGCTCTAGAGAGGCGGCCTCCGGTCTCGAACTGGTCTCATAACTGTATGGAGGCCACGGCGGGTGGGATGCCCATTGTCCTAAGCCCATCGTCAGGGAGTTTATCTGGTAAAGTGTAGGAACCTCACCCTCTGTACTGTAGTGACCCCTTGTGGTCGGCCGCCCTCTGTCTCCTCTCACCTCATCCTCCCTCCCTGGAACGCCCCACTTGGGGCATAGATACAATACATCTCTTCTGGCCAATGTGCAAATCCTCTGCGAATAATCAACTACCACTACCCGGCATTCATTTTTGGATAAGGGAAACGTCCTGTAAAATAAGCTTTATCCACATAACTCATCCTGATCGAGATCCCAACTAGGCACCTCTTGAATATGAGGCAGACACGCTACTACCTACGCTACGTAGGCGGACACAAAATGATAGTGGAATAGTAATAATAATAATAATAATAATAATAATAATAATAATAATAATAATAATAATAATAATAATAATAATAATAATAATAATAATAATAATAATAATAATAATAATAATAATAATAATAATAATAATAATAATAATAATAATAATAATAATAATAATAATAATAATAATAATAATAATAATAATAATAATAATAATAATAATAATAATAATAATAATAATAATAATAATAATAATAATAATAATAATAATAATAATAATAATAATAATAATAATAATAATAATAATAATAATAATAATAATAATAATAATAATAATAATAATAATAATAATAATAATAATAATAATAATAATAATAATAATAATAATAATAATAATAATAATAATAGCAATAACAGCAGTAGAAGTGTTTAGTATGAGGATTTGAAGAAAGCTGAAGCACTCTCTCACCTTGAACTAGTGATCCTTTTACTATCTCTTATTTCCTGTCTTAGAGCGTATTAACTCCAGAACTGCCTTTCCAGAGATAGAATCTTTAATTCTATCAATGTTGGCGCCCTTCTTACGATTCTACAATCTAATAGTAAATAACTGGTGGTTTCTTCATGCAACCCAAGAAAATCTGCAATAAATATCCACAGGAAAGTTTGTAGGTGCTTTTTAAAATCCTACGCCCATTTAATGCTTCCTGATTCTACTACTACTAGCATATAAAGCATATAATGTTATACGTAGCATATAAAGGGCTCTGTTTTAGACAGGTTTTACTGTATTTTGAAGTTTGACACTGCATTATCTTTCTTTATTTACCTATCGTAATACAGCCTAATTATTTTCACGGGTGATAATCACATACCTAATATAAGTTATAAATGAATGCAAAAAGGCGATTCTAATGCATATCGAACTTTTCCAAACGCTTTTGATCATTAGAAATATTCTGTTTTTAGTGCACTGTGGTAATTAGAATCTCCCTATTCGACCACTAGAGCTGTGAGCGTGGTCAGTCATTTCATGAATTGCCTGAAGTTTAAAGTAAAAATACGTAACAGGTTGCATCCCGCAATGGTACCAATGTCCAGCCACTGTTCACGCATGTAAACCACTGTTTATTTTACGTGGGCTCACCCCATCCGTAACTACAAACTGCGGTTCATGAGGTTTAGGCTAAATGGCCTGCTACGCTGTAAAGTTGACCAATGGTATATCATTGATGTTTAGTTTTACATTATATTTAGTTTTACATTAGTTTATATATATATACATGCGTATATATAATTTTAATCGGTTTAATTCTTTGCAGAGCTGATTTCATTAGACATTACTTTCACTGTATCTTAAGTGCATAAAAGAAACCGAAGCGAGATTTAAATGTTTAACCATATCGCTATAAACTGACCTTCCAAGTCCGCAATCTTTCAATGGCATCGCGAGTAACCACTGAGTAGCGACTGCACAAATATCCGGAATGAGAAATTCAAACAAGACATATCTCGGAAATTCGTGATGCTAAATAATGGTTTATTTCAAACTACACTTTCTGTGTGGTAAGTCTCTATCAAATAAACAGATAAACAAAATTATAAGAAATTCCTTACAAATTAACGACTTCTCAGGTCATTTCCAGAAAATTGAATATAAGTGATTTAATTTTAATGTTAATATCTTAGATGGTATTTTAATATAACATTCAGAGATACTTTCGAGAAAATCTAAAATAACAAAAATGTTACATAGAAAGAATATTTTGTGGTGCACTTCTCTTCAGTGAAATAGATTTATGTATATGTCTTGTATAGCTATTAAAGGTTAAGTTATAAACGAAAGAAGCTGCATCTTTCTGTAAAACACATAATTGATCTAATTGTAGTTTTTTGTGCCATAGGATATTTCCATATATCCGATACTATTGATTCTAGCTGATAAATGTTTCATCATTGTCTTTCAAGTGCTTGCGCTATTCAGTTTTTTTTCGATTGCATGGAAAAACTGGTGGACTTTAAAGGTACAGTATACAGGATTCAGTTCTAAAACATTGTAGTATGACTAATACCTTTGTATTTTTATACGAAACCTACAATTTAGTTGTTTCCACAAAAATATATCTCAATCAAAATGAACTGTCCTATCATCATCATCATCATCATCATCATCATCGTCGTCGTCGTCGTCATCATCGTCGTCATCATCATCATCATCGGCCACGCCGTGGCTCAGTGGTTAGACCGCTTGGCTCTCACCAAGGCGGCCCGGGTTCGATCCCAGGCGACCGCAAAGTGAGATTTGTGGTGTACAACACAGCGTTGGGGCGGGTTTTCTCCGCGACCTCCTGTTTCCTCCGCCATCTCATTCCACCGGTGCTCCATCTTCATCTCATGCATCATCAGTATCACCGCCTGCGGTGCCGTATGTAGTAAAAGCGGGCGTTAAACACTGCCCTATCATCATCACCGTCGTCGTCGTCATCGTCATCATCATAATCTTTGTTTAGGAGACCTCAGATTTTGTAGTTTCATTGAAACCCCGCTAATGAGTTCTTTGGTGGAATACTTTATCCCTTGCTGTAACGTCGGATGATGAATGAGATGAGTGAAATGATACTCAAATGAGTCCAGGGTCAGTTATCCGTCATTCATATGTAGAGATAAGCGAATAACGCGAGGAAATTCTTATGCAAATAATTCATTCTGACCGAGATTCAAACTCACTTCGGGCTCTAATAGTTATGTAATACATAAGGAGATAAATAAGTAAATAAAGGAATAAATAAATAAATGAATGAAGAAATAAAGAAAGAAGAACGAAAGAAAGAAAGAAAGAAAGAGGAAAAGAGGGAAAGAAGGAAAGAGGGAAGGAAAGAAAGAAAGAACTAAAGGAGAAAGGAAAGAGGGAAAGAAGGAAAGAAGGAAGGAAAGAAAGAAAGCAAGAAAGAAAGAATGAAAAAAGAAAGAAAGAAAGAAAGAAAGAAAGAAAGAAAAAAAGAAAGAAAGAAGAAAAAAGAAAGAAGAAAATTGATGTACAATAATGTCATACATGCTTCTGTGAGCCAACTGTCACTATTTAATGATATAAATCACTGGAGACCTATATTTAATTTTTCTCCATGTTGGTGTAATGATCGATTTCATAGGGACAGAAAGAAGCTTGGTTATTTTTCTACGAACTGCAAACGTATTTGATTTGTTTACTTATAAAACAAATTAAGGGAACACAAATGTGGTGAGATGGACGACATTCTATAAAAACTATTGAAGGAAATAGGGAACGCAGAAATACAACTAATGCCCCAGAAATAACAATTCTGACAATTTTAATAGAGGATAACAGATCAAATATAGCGATAATAAATTAACTGCTTCCTAAGCAGTTGATTTCAAATTATCTATACTCAAGCTATAATGAATACAAGAAATACAAAACAAGATCAAGGTCACTGACAAATGTAGAAACAGGTCCTTGTGCTGTCTGCAAATAAAAACTGCATACGGAGTTTTGCATGCTTCCCTACCATTAGTTCAGTTGCAATTCAATTTAATTTCTATACCCTTTGGATTTAAACCTTAGGCATTTCTGTCCTGCTGAATACCACAGTTACTGAGTAAGTCACCAAGTTTTAAAAGCACTCTTTAATCCTTATTTTTTAACTCAAATTTGTAGTTTTTCAGCTAATTTTAATTTGACTGAAGACAAATATTTTCAAGTTCTATATTAACGTGCATTACTAGCTGTGTTGAGTGCTATATTTGAAATAATTATTTATTGTGATATATCTATTAATGAGGATTTATATTATTATGTTATACACATTGCCTAACCCTGAAATAACAGGTAAAGAGGTAAAAGTTGAGCTCGTTTTTATTCGTGTCTTATAGTTTCTATTGCCAAGTTAAACAGAAATAAACCAATGGCACGAAAATACCGAGGGAAGATTAAAAGGAGGTTAGAATGAAATCGATTTCAAATACATACCTTACGGTATATTCCCTTTTGGAATTTTTGCAAAGCAGCCAGTGTATCAGCGGTGTTAAAGAGATCGATTATTTCCGATTCTGACTACCACATTTATATATAACCTGTGTGACAAAAGTTTCGCGTCATATGATTAGCCCGGACATGGAGGGCAATTTAAAGGGAAGGGGAACAGATCCGCTTATAAACAGGGCAGTGTAGGACAGGAAAGTTTATGGATATTGCAAAAGGGATCACAGACGACGTGCACGCCACTGACAAGTCACACTATAACGTCATAGCGGACATGTGCTTCATTTTCTAAGTCGCCTGTAAATTATTATATTTACTAAACCACGCGTATACGCTGGCCAAAAAGCGAACAGAGGAAGGCGGTGGGAAGGGTGGAGATGATGACGTTGGGAGAAGCAATGGAGGGAGGGGGCTGAGACTCTCCTAGAATGCATAATTAATGGGAAGCAAGGGTATCTGCCTCTACCATCTCTCTCTTAACTTCCCGACCCCGGGCAAGAACAAACTAAGCCGCCACTGTCTACATACTCTCAGTGGCGGCTCTTATATTTCAACAACGTTATAATGGCAAATTAGATCCTTTTTGTTGAAAAAAATACAAGATTTGGAAGAATACGACATGTATTTCAATTTATTGTTTTTCTTTCCAAGCAATTTCAATAGGTAGTACAAGTAGATATTATAATGCCATAAAATTTCCTGTGTAGGTTTTCTAAAAGGTAAAACTTTTAAGAACCTGAACACACCAAAGAAACATTTTTATACAAAACGTTCAAGCTCGTACCTATTTTAACGGTATAGCCAAAAATCCATTTCTCAAATTCCCCTTGTTCGAAATTACAGCTCAAATTAAAAGATTTTGCTTGATTTTCTCAGAAAAGACTTCAAAGATATCTAATAAAAATGTATAACATTATCACATGGAACATCATGAATGTTCTTTGAAAGATCTACTTCGTAAGGTTTGCTTTTCTCCTTAATTTTGTATGGCTAGAAAGAAAATTTAACACTTAAATTTTACGCGTCGTCTAAGGCATGTTTCTCTTGCCTGTAGGAATCCGTCCCTATGATTATGGCGAAAGAATGCATTTATCGATTACATTCTTAATGTGCTTCTCCAATCTCTTAATAAACATTTAGACGATGCTACTATATGTTCTGATACTGCTTAATTTGAAATGACTTATAATCTATAAAGTTTTGCAGATAACATAATGTATATAGAAGTACCGCTTTAAAATATGAATGAAAATTATGTAGTTGTACAACAGTTCTGACATCTCTATAGCTTACCCAAATTAAAAAAAGATACCTTTCAGCATCTAGTAATGTAGACACCAAATCAGCAACTAAGTTCTTCGAGGCTTCGTGGTTGTAAAAGTAAAAATCCAAGGTAAATATTAATTTTAGGTATCAGAGGTCTAATCCATATAAAAGAAGAAGCGTTTACAAGGGTTATTTTTTTCCTTGTAATTTACGTCCTCCAAAGTTTTAGTCATATCAGACGATGAATGAAATGGGTGAAATGATGCTCAATGCGTCCGGAGTCGATGGAGCTTAGAGTTACCCAAAATTCGTCTCTCAGGATTAGGGAAAACCCCGGTAAAAACCACGCTACCGAGGCGGACTACAATGGTTAAAATACATGTATCCCATAAAGGCATTTGCACTCCTTGAATACTAATAACAGCATTAATTCCTTTGACTGCATACCGACCAATCAAAAAGATTTGAACATTTTCCAAATGAGCATCGTAGGTAAAGTGTTGGACATCTTTGTAACTAGAAAAATAATAGTTTTGTTAACTTTGTTCTGAGTTATTAAAGTTCAAAAAGCGTAACCTACTTTTTTCGGATATACTGTATAATACAATAGTTTTCTAAAATGCATGTATAAAAATATTGTTTCTGAAATCTTTACCTTCTCGACTGCGGATGGTAAGAAAGCAAAAATCTGATTTTGAGTTGTCACTCTCGGTAGCGTAGATGGTAGCATGTCTGCCTCACATTCAAGAGGTCCCGAGTTCGAATCTCAGTCAGGGTGAGTTACATGGATAAGGTTGTTACGGAGTTTTCCCTTATCCTGAAAGACGAATGTCGGGTAACTCTAAGCTCTACGGACCTTGGGCTCATTTGAGCATCATTTCACCCATTCCATTCATCGTCCGATATGACTTAACGTTGGAGGACGTAAACGACAAATAAAAAAAACCTCCTAATCACAAAAAGTCATTTTTTATAAAAAGGTTATTTTCAGGCTTTCTGTGCATTGGGGTTGCTGAATACGAACAACATGACTAAAAACACAGAAAATTGGGGTAAATATTGTCAAGAAAACCTTTATTCATAGCTACCCCTGACGTGGAACGATTTTCGGAGATTTATACCCTCTCAAAGGTTGTTCTAAAAGTTTGGTTTAAAATACCATACATATAATATATTTTAAAGGAAAAGGTATAGGTAAAGGTGCCCCCATGCTAGGCCATACGGCCTCTATCGGGGTGACGGGTGGTTACAGCATCCAGCTATATAGACCTCTGCATACAGACCTCGGCATGTGAGATTGCAACAAATTTACATGGCAAATAAAGTGTATATCTCAAATTTTATGAGAATACATAGTAAAGACCTTTCATTTCGAAGGATTTGCGAAAATATGCTACCCAAAAATGTAAATATCTTCAGTGTATAGGATTTCGAAATTTTTGTGGCATAATCAGTTTTTAAGATATCTGATATGCTTCTTCAAAGTTCTTTTTCTAATTATCGACCTCCAACGTTAAGTCATATGGAACGATGAATGAAATGGGTAAAATAATGCTCTAATCAGCCCAGAGTTACCCGCTTTTGGTGCAAAGGACTCTCCCTGTCTGAGATTCGAACTCGATACCTCTTGAACGTGAGGCAAACTTGCTACCACCTACACCACAGATTCGGGCTCCTAATGTACGTTATTTCATTATTCAACACTGTAATTGTTTTCAAGTTTGTTTATTCTTAGTCATTTTTCTTAATTGCTTGTAAAGAGAAACCATGTCTGACATCCAGTTTTTATGCTTATCCATCTTTTCTCCAAAAGGAAACGTGTTCTAGCTGTTTCTACAAAGTTATATCTAGATTAAAATGAGTTGGATAAAAGAAATGCTTCAGGAACCATATACGCACAAATAAAAGATAGAGGGCAGAGAAAATCATGTGAAAGTAGCATTGCATCCATATGTGTTTTTTCTGGTAAATAGTGCTGCGATCGTCTTTTTTAGTATTTGGCGTCACGTTATTGATCCAAAACACACTCAGAGAATGATAATGACTGAAATATACAATTTTGTCACTCCATCCGTGGAGCACCTGCCTGCTGTTCGATTCCCGGCTGGTGTGTGAGGATTTTTCTCCAACCAAGATAATTCCCCATCTTTCCTAGAGTCTGGAAGTATGAATGAAAGTACGAATGGGTGAGTGATCTAATGATTAAAAACTGAAAGTACCTGCAACCCAACGTTTACGAGTTAACACCATCGCCAATAGGCGATATGCTCCAACGGCCAACGATATGACCATTGCAATTACAGGCGAGGTAAAAATGGAACAAACACAGTATTGTCATGTAATACACCTTTTGGTCTGCTTAGGTTTCAAGTGTTAAAAATTAGATGGATAGAGGGATGTTCTACTTATAAGAAAAGTACGACAACGATAGCGACGACGATGATGATGATGATGATGATGATAATGATGATGATGATGATGATGATGATGATGATGATGATGATTAGAGAATTTATGTGACTATTTCTATACCTGTTAAGGTAAAAAGAATATCCTATTCAACACTGAACATACACAAATGTATGTGTGAGTGTGTGTGTTTCTCTGTGCTTGTCAAAGAGAGGGAGAGCGAGAGAGAGAGAGAGATAGAGAGAGAGAGAGAGAGAGAGAGAGAGAGAGAGAGAGAGAGAGAGAGAGAGAGAGAGACAGCAGGTTAGCTAAAATAAATTACCAAACTAACCCGAAAAGCTCGTAATTTTTTCTTTAAAAATTAAAGGTTACTTACAAATCAAAATGTGTTTCCTTGAATTTCTGTTTATGGTCCTGCGAAATTTCTACCCCCTTATTTATCTAATGGGGAAATCATAATGAACAGTGTTTAATGAACTAAAGGTGTAAATGAAAATTATAAGGGAATTATAATTTTTCGAATTAACTCTCTTATAGTTTTAAAGTTTTCTGGAATTTGGGAGTAAATATGTGGCAAGTGTTGATTGCTAATTTAATCTTTTGAACAACAGAGAGTATGTATGCATTGCCATGGACTTAAGTAAGCTGTTTTTGTACACAAGTCTAATATGCTTAGCGTATGTAATTAAAGCATACAATATTTGCATATGTTTTGGGAACTGAATTCTTACATTTAATTCTACATTTTTTGGTACCCCTAAGTAACAAAAGCTTTTAGCCCTGCATCTCTACTGCGAGCAGGGGGCAGAGTTTAAGAAGGGAAGTAAAGGCTTTTGTTTATACTCTGTATTTAGCTTTTACTCAGACATTCTTTTGCCATTATTTGTAACAGCACTTTACTCTCAGAATATCATCGGCTTGGCTGGTATTAACGCACTGAGCAGAGATGCGTTCATGGCAAGGGGATGTGAGCTCCGTTATTTTAAACCCCGGAGCACGTGATGTGGGAGTTATGCGTTATGGGTTCCAAAGCTATGCAAATGTAATGCTCACAGAACAGTTATGTGTACATATTCCTCACCACTCTAAAAGGTGAAAGATGGAAAGATAATAAAGAGAGTAAGTAACAGAATAGATCCACGGTAGAAGTTTCCAAAAATTCCCACACCGACCAATACCGAGCGGGGTAGCTTAGGTAGTAGATGTGGCCAGCATTCCGAAAGTCGACCTTCCTGACCTCGGGACTCTTCGGGTTTCATTTCCGGGTCAGTAAGGTGAATGTTGTAACGGATATTTAACTAACACCCCCGTTTCACTTTCCTTCATTTCATTCATTTGATTATCTTTGCCCATCTTTCCAAGTAGCAAGAGTTATACCGCTCGCAAGGGTTAAAAGCATGTGAGCGCTGGTCAATGCTCAAGCGGAGCGCTGTTGCCAAGCGTAGTATGTGCACCTGCAGAGGTTCCTTGTACATAAGAGCAGTTTTACCCGCCAGCAAAGGTTTTGTCTATTCTTCCCGAAATTAAACAACACAATATTCTTAAAACATTAAGACCTTACCTTCACACACGTCACAGCAGTGGAACAGCAAGCACGGTTTCTAATCCAGTAACTCGCTTTCCGACTTTATGGGTTTTTCCCGGAGATTGAAACACAAGTGAGTTCCTTTTTTCTAAGGATGAAGCTGCTTCACTACAAATTCGTGACACTGTGTGTACACTACCTACACCACAACGCTACAGCGTTAATTGCTGGGATTTTGAAAAATCTACGTTGCCCTATATACTGGATTGGAGAGCTTTCGTAAAAACTTGCTCATATTAAATATATTTTTTCTGCCCTGGGAGTGAATGACTTCAGCTTTGTTTATCGTAAAATCACTTGTCCCAGCTTCGAGAGACATGTTCAAGCACTCGGATCACAAACACTGGGAAAAGGATGTGTGTAACACTAATTTAATGTAATATTTACAATATTTCAGCTCCAGTTCAACACACGACTTAACGATACCACACACTTTAACAAAATGACATCTGTACTTCAAAACCAACTGAGAATTAATCCGTTTCAAACTGCGTGACTTCTATTTTAATAGTAGGTGCATTATATATTTATGATTTGAGATAAATGTTATGTGGAAAGAATGGTGTTTTTCAGGCTTATCTGTGTTGAATAGGTGGATATTGGGTGTATGCATCGCTCGCGTTATAAGTATCGTACAGACAGTAGTTTTGTACGGTCATGATCAGAAAGTAAAAATCTTTTTTGTTATAAGATTGGCATCTGTAATTTTCACATATTTATTCGTAAAATTTAACCATAACATATGAAGATAAAAGTTCATTGCTCATGTTCTAAGTATTGTCACCCGAGCGTAGGAACACACTATAGAGTGGGCAAGCAGGAGAAGGGTCGGCGTTCGCCCCGCCCCCTCGTTTGTCTTATAGCGTTAAGAAGGGATGGCTGGGACAAAAAACATCACTGCGCCGTCTCTTTCTGTTCCACCTGTGTTCTCGAACTTTCGGGATATTTCCTCTAATTGAGAACCTTCCAGATCGGCAAGCGGATCCTATATAAGCAACACGTTGTGCAAGAGGAGTGAGTGAGTCAGAGTTCGTGGCAATCAGCGTAAGAGTGCAGCGCTAGTGTAAGGACGAGAAGACTGTGTATGTGCAACGGAAGAATTTACGTAATTGTGACCGTACAGTGGAATTGTAACGGACGAACTGGTGAATCGTAATTGTGTGCATTACGCAATTCCGTGTAATTGGCAAGTGTTTAACTGTAAGTCGGTGGAAATAAAGAACATTTTTGAGTTCATTTCACGAACCCACAAAGTCACACTGGTGTCAGGAAGCGGGACGACAATTTCACGGAACATTACAACGATGGACGCGGCATTGGAAAAGATTTTGGAGAAGATGATGGAAATGAAGGCCGAACTGACATCGGAAATGAAGACGGTAAACGACAACATCACCGAGAAAATGGACGCGAAGATGAACGAGTTAACAACAAAAACAGAAGCGGCAAGCAACAACATCACCGCAGAGTTGAAACAAATGAAGACGGCCAACGACAACATCACCGGGAAGATTGAAGAAATGAAGGCCGAATTAACAGCGAAAATGGAAACGGCAAACAACAACTTGACCACGACAATGACCGCAAAGATGGCCGAACTGACAACGGAGATGAGGGAGGCGAACGAGGTCCTCGCCGCCTAGTTTGAGGAACGGCTGGCCGGCGTGAGGGATGACGTCACGAATCTGGGCAAGCGGATGGCTCAAGTCGACGACCGCCTTAATGATTTAGAGGAAAAGGCCGACAACATCGCAAAACCCCGCACCCGCCTGACGGAGGAACACCGGCCTTATATGTGGACAGAGGACGCCGAAAACGCTTTCCAGCACCTAAAGGAGACCCTGTGCAGTGCTCCAATTTTGGGTTTCCCACAACCGGGTGGCGCCTTTATTGTGGACCCAGACGCTAGCGACCATTGCATTGGAGGTGTCCTATCGCAGATCCAGGACGGCCATGAGCGGGTGATAGCCTACTACAGCAAGACGCTATCCAAGGCAGAGAAGAACTACTGCGTCACCCGACGATAATTATTGGCGGTAGTAAAGACCTTGGAGTACTTCCATAAGTACCTGTACGGTCAGCCATTCCACCTGAGGACTGACCATTCCGCCCTAACCTGGCTATTGAGCTTTAAGAACCTGGAAGGCCAGACAGCACGTTGGGTCCAGAGGCTGCAGGAGTACGACTTCACCTCGGAACATCGTAGAGGGAAGAGCCACGGTAACGCAGACGCCATGTCCCGAAGACCCTGTCCAGAAGAGTGCGGCCAGTGCACAAGAGTGGAAGAGAAGGAGCGTGCCGCAGCAGTCCGAGTAGTTGTGGCAGTGCCTGCTGAGGGCTGGGATAGCGCAGGCCTGAGAAGGGAGCAGCTGGCGGACGCAGACTTGGGGCCACTCTTGAGGGAAGTGGAGGCAGGGACGAAACCAACCTGGGAGGACATCGCACCGAGGAGCGCCACCTACAAGTCGTACTGGGCCCAATGGGACTCGTTGAAGACCAGAGAGGGCGTGCTGTTCCGGGTATGGGAATCACCCGATGGGAAGACGCAGAGAGAACAGTTGGTACTTCCCCGGAGTAAGGTACCGTAAGTCTTGGAAGAAGTGCACGCCGGTACTTCAGGAGGACACCTGGGAGCGAACCGAACGATTGACAAACTTCGGCAGCGCTACTTCTGGCTGAGACTCCGAGCAGATGCTGGTGGTACACCTGGACCGCCTGGCACGCTACGATGGTGCTGTTCGGGACGACCAGCTTTGAGGAGGGAGCAGTGTTACCCGAGCGTCGGAACACACTATAGAGTGGGCAAGCAGGAGAAGGGTCGGCGTTCGCCCCGCCCCCTCGTTTGTCTTATAGCGTTAAGAAGGGATGGCTGGGACAAAAAACATCACTGCGCCGTCTCTTTCTGTTCCACCTGTGTTCTCGAACTTACGGGATATTTCCTCTAATTGAGAGCCTTCCAGATCGGCAAGCGGATCCTATATAAGCAACACGTTGTGCAAGAGGAATGAGTGAGTCAGAGTTCGTGGCAATCAGCGTAAGAGTGCAGCGCTAGTGTAAGGACGAGAAGACTGTGTATGTGCAACGGAAGAATTTACGTAATTGTGACCGTACAGTGGAATTGTAACGGACGAACTGGTGAATCGTAATTGTGTGCATTACGCAATTCCGTGTAATTGGCAAGTGTTTATCTGTAAGTCGGTGGAAATAAAGAACATTTTTGAGTGGTGCAATTGGACTTTTCATTTCACGAACCCACAAAGTCACAGAATCCTAGAGACAGGAGTTTTGTACGGTGATGATCAGAAAATGGCATTCTTTCTTATTATAAGACTCGCATATGTCATTTTCCAAAATTTATCTGAGAGTAATTAATTAATATAATGTTCTCGGTTCAGGCCGAGAGATGCGTGTACCACATTCGGCAGCACTGCTAGGTGCGGCAAGCTAAGAACTGGCTGGAGTCTGCAGTATAGCTTGCCTCCACATACCTTTAACTTTTGCGAAGATTATAGTGAACTTGCTGGTGGTGCTTGCGCTCTGGAAGCACTGCCCTAGCTTAGAGGAGGAACTGTGATCGGCCGGTCGCCCAATCAGAAGTCCATTTGATCAGCCGAACCTGGCTGTGGCAGGCTCTCTATGTCGACTTAGATAACCGTCGGGCTAAAGAAACTGGCTGTATCGTTAAGCACCCATAAGGTTGCTTTACTGTCTATGTTAGGTTCTGGCCGTTTCTAGGGTACTTTCACTTCATTCTTCCACTTGCAGTTTCTCAACTCACATACAGGAATTCACAAACGCAAATTATAAAGAAGGTATCCAAAGATTCGCCAATATTTGACAATTACCTCTGGTCGAATATTCATACTGTTATAGTGCGTTTAGAAATTAATTTTATGTCCAAACTTAGAGAGGTATATCATGCTACATAAAAATGTCACTCTTGAAAACAAACGATAAACGTTAGTTAATAAAATATGGCAAGTATAATAGCAAGGAGTAAAATACCTTTATACTTTGTAATGCGTCTGTTTGTCGAAAATAAAAGGTGTATGTGTTCCAAGACAGTTTGCGAGTGTACTTTTATATTTACAGTACAGTCTGGATTATCAAACCTAATCCGGCCCTGGACAGGGTGGGATAATAGAAAATGTGGGATAATGCAAAGTAAATTGGAAAATAGAGTAGAACATTATAGGTATACTGTATTATTAAAACAATTGTTGGTTTTGCGGTATTTACTGCATAATCAAGCCAATTCTGCATGCAATATTGAACAAAAATAAGCTCCAAATGTCTTGAGAAGAGAAGCTTTTCAATTAAGTCTGCTTGCTTGATGAATGACGTTTCCTTGCTGCGAGATTTCGCCATCGACGAAGCATCAATACCTCAGCTGCACTTGCCTCCGGCTGTTGCTCCACGTATCTTAATGCCATCTCTAAAGAACTTAAGCCTTCAGCATGACTCATCCTCTCCTCGTTTTGTTCTTCAATTCCAAGTTCTGCTTCAACCTTATTGCCATTACCATTCACGAAATCAACAATATCAGACTGAGTTCAAAATGTTGATCTACACACCAGCTACTCACATCTTGAGTCATAGTGTCCTCACAGCCAGGGATGCGGTTCAGTAAGGGAACAGTGGCACCCATGCCTTCTTCTACTGTCTCTTCTTAATTTTTATCATCACCTAACAGTATGTTCCAAGACTTTGCTAATGTTGTCATTTCGATTTCTTCCCAAGTCTCTGCCACCCAGACGTCTTTCACGTAGATAGATCTTAACTTTTCCATCATGTCCTTGCGATTGTCCATTTCCTCCATCAAGAACAAGAGGAGTTGTTGCCGATATTTCCTTTTAAATGTTTCCTCCATGTAATCAAACGCTTTCTTCATTTTACTTGTCATGTTTTAATCACAAGAAATGAAAACAATATCGTCCGCACCAAAGCACAAACTGCAGTAGGTTCGAGAATGCACATCCTGCAGACTAAGCACTGGTGAGACTATGTCGGATAATACGGAATGTCGGTTTACCAAAGGTCGGATAGCCGAAACTCTACTGTAGTTAATTATCACTTCAGGTCTTTTATCACCTTTAAAACCTTCCTTGGTCTTACGCAAATATTTCAAAACCAAATTTATAAAAATCGATTCGCCGTTCTCGAGTTTTTGCGGCACTAACAAACATCAATTTATTTTTATATAAAATAAATATACAAGGCGCGTCCAGAAAGTAAGTTCTGCTTCAATTTATCTCCGCTGCAGCGTTGCTATCGCAGTTCGCACATGCGCGGCAGACGCTCTGTATCAAGAAGAAACGTGCGCCATTGTGAGATCGCTGTAGACCACGTACGCTTTGTTGTGCTTGTTTACAATGTTGGTGTTGACTGAAAATCCCGCCTCTTGTGCAATCAGCTCTGTAATTCGTTTTCTGAATGCTAGGAAAGTGAAACCAATTGAAATTCATCGGCAAATTTGCGACGTCTACGGACAAAATTCGATGAGTGATACAATGGTGAGAAGATAGTTCCGACACCTCATTGAAGGACATAGTGAAGTGTACGATGAAGAACGAAGTGGGAGTTGGTTACAGAAGAACTGGTTGACGCGATTGATGGCAAGATCCAGGAAAACAACAAGTTTACAATTAGTGAACTCGCTATGGAATTTCCCCAAATCTCGTGATCTCTAGTTCATGAAAATGGTACCGAAAAACTAATATTTCGTAAACTTTGCTCACATTGGGAGCCAAAGATTCTTACTGAGCAACTCAAAACAAAACGGTTGGGTAGTGCACTTCAGTTTTGACCCGTTATATGAAGTCGGCGAAGCATTTCTGACACAGATACTCTCAGCATAAAATCAAGACGGGATGGAAGTTGATACGCCACTTACGCGCGTCAAACCCGCAGGGAAGACTAACGAAACCCTCGGTGGGGCCACCTGGTGATCTAGCACACCTTCTACTAGCTCTGCAGGCTAGTACCCGGGACTTATTAGGCAACCCTCTCAACCCTCTACTCCCTCCGGGAGGCCGTACCCTGACCGGAGGTACCCAATTCCCCGTGCGTGTCGGGAACACACTGCCCCTCGAGTCCAACTCAATCCGAACAGCTCCCCGACTGGAGGGGCTCGGCAGTTCTGCCCGAGGTTCCTCTAGTAGCGTCAGAGGTACCACGAGTGCTAAGGTTCCGCAGCGCCCGTGCCTCGGCAGCTGAAGGGGACGGATCCTCCCCTACGGGAAGTGGGACAGAAAAGGCACCTTACTCATTGATTTCTTACCGCGTGGTCAAACAAGGAAAGCAGATGTTTATTGCCAGACACTTCGGAAATTGCGCCGCGCAATGCAGAATAAGCGCCGAGGAATGCTGTTAAAAGGTGTTGTGTTTCTTCACGACAATGCACGATCACACACTGCATATGCGACAAAAACATCTTACAGGCATTTGGCTAGGAGGTGTTTGACCACTCCCCGTATAGCTCTGACCTCGCTCCTAGCGACTTTCATCTGTTTTTGTGTCTCAAATCTTTCCTTGGCGGTCAACACTTCAACAATGACGAGGAGCTAAAAGAACATGTTTCCAACTGGTTGAAGACACAGGCGGTAAACTTCTATGAAGTAGTTATACAAAAACTTGTGCCTCGCTATGACAAATGCCTGCAAAATTTCGGCAGTTATGTGGAAAAGTTGCGTAAGAGTTGTAGAATTTTGTGCAGTAATTCATTTTTCTGTATCTGTAGACAATTTAATGTTATTACCAAACAGAACTTACTTTCTGGATATACCTCGTTTTTTCTATTGTGTAAAATCATTTGGTGTTTTGTAAACTTATTCAGAGTAGTGTATTTATGTATACACCTATTATCTACACACTGAATGAAATACCTTCGTGCTTTAACAATGCAAAATTTAATCTTAAGGAGCAGTGATATCAAAAGTGATAATGATGAACTAGTGATGCTGAAGAAAAGATTAAAGAAATAAGTAAATGACTCAGAAAACAAAGAAATGGAATGCAGTCAAGGAAAAGGAAAAACTGAGAGAGCATGAAGAGAATAATGGTCACTGCTTTATGAGGAGATAAGAAAGAAATGCAGGTGAAGAGGAGGAAACTGGCAGATAGTGTAACGAGTCATGTAAAGATGAATTTCTTCTGGAAGTGACTACATTCTCTTTCTACATTTGTAAACGTCAGCAGCGCCATTAATTCAGCGCGCTGGTCAGCAACATTGTTCCCTCTACCAAAGTAATGCAAATGTGTGGTACTGCCTTCTTCCTCTGGGATAATAACAGAGGGCCCACTTCCATGCATTGTAATCTGCTCCATGTCCACATAAAAAAAAAACAATTTCTATTTTCCACTCTAAAAGTTTGAAGGAGTTATTTTCCAGTGTAGCCTGTGTAACAGAAATTTGCTGAAGTTTAAATATAATATATTCAGGGCATTCGGCCCATGCATGCTTCAGCATTTGGTTAACAAAGGTTTAAAACTGTGCTGCAGATGATATTACCTTATAATATGGCATTAATTAAATGTATCAGAATAGAAAAAGTATCATCAAATAAATAAAAGCTGTAAACAGAAAAAAGCTAAATGAAGGGTCATGGGAAAAAAAACCAGGTAAGTCACCTTTTTTCTCAAAATGAATTTGACATGTAATTGAATACTCTATGGGAAGTACCATCTTTTAGAAGTATGAAACAGGGCAAAACGGTTTAGTCGTGTTTTTTTTCTTTTTTTTTTTTTTTACTTTTAAATGGTGGCGTACAGGAAAAGAACCGGGGAAGTCAATTTTTCCTAGGAAAGAGCAAGGTACTTGTAAGTCATCTTCATTGCGCTTCAGATGACAGCCATTACGACATGGAATGCGATGGCATGTTGACTTTATCTATTATAAACCTTAGCCTATGTACGGCTAGTATGCAGAAATTATTAATTTCCATCAATTAACTAAAATAAAAGTTAAATGATGAAGCCTGGGACTCAAGTACTTACGATAGTAAGTCGCCACGAATGGTGTGTCTCGAATGTGAGAGCTCCTAGTGGTCTACCGGGAAATACATGATTCAAATGGAGAATTTAATTGTCACGACGGCACGTTGGCCATGGTAGCTCAATGGGTTAGAGCGACTGGACGGAAACCAGGAGATCAGTGTTTCAAATCCCGGCCATGGCATTGAATTTTTCATGCTGACTCTATCAAAAACCAGCCTATATATGGCTATGGTGCAGAAATAATTAATTTCCATCAATTAACTAAAGTGATAAGAATGTTTGTCTTTGCAATTTGAAACAAAGACTGAAAACCCCCAGAGGAGTTCATAAACATAAATACAAATTCAAGAACCAGACCTTCACCTTTTACTGTTGTGAATGTCTGTTAGGAAATGGTGTATGATTGGGAAAGAAGTTTTCATCAGAAGTATGTGACGAGGTAGTCCACTTAAGTCCACTTATACCCAGCCCGTCAAGGAAACTTGCACCTCATCCGAATAGCCACGTCTGTTGAACTGGAGAGTTACCTATAATGGAGGCATGCTATACAGTGGCTTTGTGGGTTCGTGAAATCAAAAGCCCAGGTTGCAAACACCAAAGATTGCAGTTTATTTCCGTAGAAACACACTTCGTACACAGCAATCCAGAATTACGTCACATACACAATACAACTTGCAAGGTCACAAACTAACAGCTGTTCACGCACGCGAGTTCAATTAACAAGTGACTCACTTTGGCGGGCGGGCTCCCTTTTTTATAGATTACTCACATTCCGGAATGTTGTCCAACAATCAAGACGGCTAGAACAAAGAACTAGAACTCTCGAGAAATCCATCTCCTTCCCCCCGCCGTTTCGGCAAGCTTTCATCTGCGCACTGACCACCCGTCCCTTTGAATGACTCGCCGCGCCACCTTGATCAAAATGGGCTAGGGACACTGCTCCCTCCTTAAGGCTGGTAGTTTCGCGAGCCCATTGTTGACCGAGGTGGCGCGGCGAGGCATTCAAAGGGACGGGCAGTCAGTGCGGTGATGAAAGCTTGCCAAAACGACGGGGGGGGGGGGGGAGGAGGAGAGGGATTTATCAAGAGTTCTACTTCTTTGTTCTAGCCGTCCTGCTTGTTGGAGAACATTCCGGACAATAAGACAATAATGCAATAAGACTCGCGACAATAAGGAAGCTGAGAAATATGCTTCAACACAGAGGCCAGAAGAATTTGTGCTGTCTTCTTTGGCTTATTCAGTTAATTTAGTAGAAATATTACTCTACCCTTAAGATTTTTTGATAACACTGCTTATATTATGCAATGTAAGTAACACATTTCTGCATTGTCTTCAGGTCCTCTACACATCTCGCAGGCTAAGTACCAAAATGTTGTGACTTTGTGGGTTCGTTGAATTAAAAGGCCGAGTGGCAGAAATTAGAAATCTCCTTTGTTTCCGTAGAGATACACTGTTCAATTCTCACGTAACAACATTACATCGCATAATAACACAATCTTCCAAGGTCGATGACAATAACAAACCATGACAGCTGATTACATTAGCTCTCGTTACAACTACACTCTTGTTACACAACTACTCTGCTTACTCATGCTGTTTATAACTCGTCACTTCCTTAAATACCACATTCGTAATTCGAAAGATTTCCAGAACAATAAAGAACCCAAACAGTCTATATCAGTCAAGAAGTAACTAGAAATTTCCATTTATCTCAGTTTGTTTGTTTCGGCAGACCTTTATCTGCATGGTATCTCTGTCAGCTCTTGGTTTTCGCACTGCCCGTCTATCAGTTCCTTTTCTGTAAACAAGCCCCGCGATCGTAGATACGGGTTCGCGACAATATGAAGCCCCACTCTTCTTGAATCACTGCATGTGACACATCAATATTTCACTATGTTTGCGAGAAGTGTTTTGTTTGAGAATCACCCATTTTGTTTTAAAGTTAAATATTAGATTTCTGGCTTTCTTACAAAGAGTGACTTACCTGGTTCTTTCCCTTAACCCTTCTTATGAGCATGTTTGTTCCATACCGTTTTATACTTACAGTTAAGTACAAGAGAAGCTAATGTTAACAATTTGATGTTTATTTCCATAGTTTTCAGGTCTGATGTTATCCAACATGTATTTAAGATATTCAAGAACTGTTTACTGCTACCTAATTGTAAGTTTGTAAATACCACAATAATAATCATAATTTTATATTAGTAGCGTACAAGATCTTTTCACTAAAAGGATATTGTAGGTCTTGAGTTTGTTGTTACAGATAGAACTGCAAGGATAATCTGTGGAAAAAATGCTTTTTTTGTTTCATATAATTTAGGGATATTATATAATATTTTGATACAGATTTATTTCACTATCTCAGACTTTGTCTGCAGGTTTCTATAATTAGATACATGAAGTTACGTAGGAGGTGTCTTTAGTTAAGCAGGTGATTGATGAACCAGACCCTCGTTTGGCTGTACAATATCTTCTCAAGGAGTAATCTATAGCATTTAAATCAGGTCTGCGGGGAAGCAATAAATTTGGTAGTGTAAAGTAAAGGCAGTTAACTGGTAGTTGGGTGGGTGTGGATAAAATACAACCCATTCTGGTAAGGTTTAGTGCTGCAGCTAAACACAAGGAAGATAGCTTCTCCTATTGTACAGGAATAATTATAGTAGGTACTGCAGTTTGCGCTAGAGGCTCTCTGTTGCTGAAGGTACTACAGTCCACAAAGTACACTTCTGGAAGCAGCATCAAACGTACAACGGAAATAGCATTCAAAATTTATCCGATGTGACGATTACAGCCTACATAACTAGTACATAGTACCTGTTCTTTATCAATTCCCTGCTACTTGCCTATAGTAGGTGGTAATAAAGTATTCCCAAAAATCGATGGTAACTTATCGATAAAACGTTTTCTAAATCTACTGGATCCAAAAATTATTTGTCCGCGCGTGTATATGTGTAGTGTAAAAACCATAAGGTGCTTTAAAACAAAATGTCCTTAAATACCACACTTGGTACTTCAGTTCTTAATTTTTAAAAATGAGGCACACCGATTTCCCAGAAGTCCACGCCATGTCTAACAACCTTTATATGCAAAAGATTATATATTATAATAAAGAAATAGATAAAAAAAACTACATACATAATTAAAATGTCTTTAAGTACACTATTTTGTCTCAAACATTATATTGTCGTTATAATTGGTTTCTATTAGTCAATAGTGTTACGGGGACAATAGGTGGCATTGGGATTTCAATACTGAGGGGATTCGGTACGTAGGCCACCATGCTGGGCCCATTGTTGCTATGCCCCCAAATGGGGGCAACCCCGGGAGGAAGGATGAGGCGAAGGAGACAGAGGGCGGCCGACCCAAGGAGCCACGTCAGTACAGAGGGCAGGGTCGCTACAGTTTACTTGGAAACAGACTTTCCCCGACAGGACAGGGTAACAGACACGCTCCCCTACTGCGGGACGGCAACGAGCCCAGCAGCCGAGTCCTAATGGTACCAAGGCAGGCGATCCAAGCCCCAAAGCTCCCGGCTGGTGGTCCCGAAATGGTCCCAGCAGAGGAGCGGAGACCGGATACTGACCTACCGGAGGAGAAAATAGTTTTCCTCAGAGCATATCATCCCGCCATTCACCACCGAGACGCCCGCTGACACTTCCACCCTGAAAGAGACCAACAGATGAGAGATGATATGAAATGATAATGGATATGAAATGGAGGGACAGGAAATTCGGAGGATGCAATTAACGTACCCAGCATTCGCCTAGCGACACGGGAGAAACCCCCGAAAAAGCCCATGGGTCAGTCAGGTAGGCCACGGGAATCGAACCCGGGCCACCTGAATGCGGGCGACAGACGAAACCACCTGTGCCATCCCGCTCTGTCGAGATAACGGGTGGCCTCCGTAGAGAGATTCACTATTCCAATTTCTCTGAGGTGCCGATCGAGTGGAGCAAAGAGCACGGGACATTCAAGGACAGTCGCTGAGGTCCTGAGCGGAAGTAACCCTCTACTGTACACACTGCATATTTCTAGACCGTTCGATCTCAGCGACTCTAGAAGATTCGGCTTTGTCTAGTTCCATTTCTTTGGTTGGAGGAATTTTGATCTCCCGAACATTTTCTCCTTGACTTTTTATAGCGGCAGGTTATAAAAGGCGGGGCAAAGCCGAAGCCCCGAAACAAGAAACATGTATCTATGGTTAAACCCTATTGAATTTGGTCACGGAAAAAAGAAAAGAAAAAAGAACACTCAGCTTTTGCATAGTCTGCCAGCATTTCGGTCTTTAGTTTAGAGTCAGCCTGGAAGAAGTGCTGCTTACGGATATTGGAGTAGTTGTCAGGGGCCATTGATATTCAAAAGCTACAAGCCACACTAGTTGATACGTATAACAGAGGCATAAAGAAAGATTAGAACTTACTCCATGTATTCGTAAAAAATGAAAGCTATTGTAAGTTAGAATTTAGCTAACGATTTTGGTGATAAATAAACTGAGATTCTTCAACTTCGTGTTGTCATTTTGTCACAATTCTTGTTATTTTTAAACTGATATCGCTATTGTTTTTTGCCACTATGTTATGACAGAAGTATGAACTTTTAAGGACGATATATAGCGATCTGCCGTTAAACATTAGTCAATTAGGTTTGCTCTATTCCACTTTTACAGTACCGGGAGAAAAGCTAAGTGTTTTAAACCTTTTAAGCATCACCACTTCTTCATGCGAATACACGAAAATAACAATGCTCAGTTCACAGGCGCAATGTGCTACACTCTAAATCACATCTACGTATAACTGCAGTTAGGATAATATTTTGACGGAAATAAGTAATCAATCAACTAGGAATGGTTTTATAAAGGTAATGTGAAATCACTCTATGAACATGAAAAGGAACAGTCTTATCAAAATAAGACAATATATCTATGAGAATTAAATGAGTAAAATAAACAAATGCCCACCTGCACAAAGAAATCCTCCTGTTGTACAAAACAAGCACCGGTTAAAATATTCAAAAAATGGTTTTCACAGAAAAACACACAATCAAAACTCAAACATAAAAATTTTAAGTTTTATCGTTAGGTTACATAAATTTGAAAACAGAAAATAGCACATTCAATCACATAAGTGGTTCAGTGCTAGAGTTCCAGGTTTGAACTTCAATGTTCAATGTATAATTATTTGTTCAGGTTTACAGCAACTGCTTCCAGCTTTCCTGTTCCACCCAGCGATATCCATACCCAAACTATAGGCCCTTGGAAAATTTCTTGCACGAAAGATCAAATACCTGCTGTAAAACAAACAGAAGCGCTGAGAGAATCAACATGAAAAATTCAATGCCTTGGCCGGGACTTGAACCACGGTTCTCCTGGTTTCCGTCCAGTTGCTCTAACCCATTGAGCTACCATGGTTCACTTGCCATCATGATATTAAATTCCCATTTGACTCGTATATTTCTCCTGTAAACCACTAGGGGCTTTCACATTCGAGATACACCGTTTGTGGCGACTTACTATTGTAAGTACTTGAGTCGCAGGCTTCATCATTTAACTCTTATTACTATTTTAGTTAATAATGGAAATTTATCATTTCTTCGCACTAGCCGTATATAGGCTAAGATATTTGAGAGAGAGAGAGTCAACATGAAAAATTCAATGCCATGGCCGGGATTTGAACCAGGTATCTCCTGGTTTCCGTCCAGTTGCTCTTACCCATTGAGCTACCATGGCCACCTTGCCGTCGTGACATTAAATTCTCTATTTGACTCGTATATTTCCCCGGCAGACCACTAGGGGCTTTCGAAATAGTTTGTGGCGACTTACCATCGTAGGTACTTGAGTCCCAGGCTTCAAGAATACGAGAGCCTCTAGTCGTCTATCGGGGAAATATACGAGTCAAATGGAGAATTTAATGTCATGGCGGCCAGTTGGCCATGGTAGCTCAATGGGTTATAGCGACTGGATGGAAACCAGGAGATCCATGGTTCAAATCCCGGCCATGGCATTGAATTTTTCATGTTGACTCTATATCTCCAATATCTTAGCCTATATACGGCTAGTGCAAAGTAATGATTAATTTTCATCAATTAACTAAAATTAGAAGCGCAATTTTCAGTCACTGCGCTATAATTGCGTCCTAGAAAATAAGGTACTACTCTCCAACTCAGGTTTTCCTACAGTTCTGAATATGCCAACCAGTCAATAGATGAGATTTGGTTAGCTCTTCCTTAATTACTGTAGATCTCATTCAAATTCCGGCGCTCTAGTAGCAGTTCCTGCACTACTAGGGACTAATACCTCCACTAATTCCTGCACCACGGGAATGAAGATATCTCTAGGTATATCTAGAAATCCCTATCTGCTTCCATCTTTATCCATCCTCCGCCTTCACCTTCATCCTCTGTCAAGACGCGGACAACAGTCTCGCAGTCCTCTTACTCCACAAAATGCTAATAATGTCCTTGCAGTGGACTGTAAAACGCGCAAATACCACCTGCCAAGTGAAACAAGCATAAAAAGTAGAACGGTCTCTGCCTCAGCTAGGTACAACAAACTATGTTTGGACCTCCGTGCTGAATCCCCTCCGTAATGTAACCCATTCCAGTCAAATGAATACGAGTACTCTGTAAAATAAAGATGCGCCGTCTTTCCGTAATACATGGAACTAAGCATAAACGTGTAAACACAAATTCCTCTCTGGGACTTAAAGCCAATAGTTGGAAGCGTTGATTCCTTTAAATGTGCAAATATAAGCTATATACATGTGTCCCAATATGCATTTCATAACATAATATTATGGATGTTATATGAAGGCTTAATATATGAATACGATATATCTTATCGAGGCCATAAGAGAGAAAATATAAATTGAGATAGAAGACAAATAATCCCGTGCTGTCGGTGTATGAAGCCATACAGTACCTTTGACCTATTTGCTCTTACCCTCCAGAGGTTCTAGTTTTCATGTCTAGTTAACAAACAAAACACACCGAAAGTAACCATGGTTTTACTAAAAAGGTCGTGTTTATCGTACTCTTTGGCTTACTTGGCCTACAGTTCATTGGCAGTATTCGTCAAATGAGTTTTGATTGCTTCTGTTATTTGTGCATTTAAGAAACGACGATTATGGATCAGAAAGGCACACAGTTGTATTGTAGTGGTATATGCCCTTATGAAGACAGTTTAAGACAGAGGTCCACCTCCCATTAGCCTTGATCCCGTAGGAACAAGACCCGGGCCTCCTTCTTACCCGGGAGCAAATAAATTACTCCGGGGCTCTTTCCATAGGGCAATACCTTGAGTCTAAAAAGCCCCCCCGCTTGTACTCAAGACGGGATGGAAGTGGATACGCCACTTACGCGCGCCTACATCAATGTGCAGACTACCGATATGACCTCGGTGGGGCCGCCTGGTGATCTAGCACACCTTCTACTAGCTATGCAGGCTAGTACCCGGGATACTTAATGGCTTCCCGCAACCCCCTCCGGGCGGCCCTGGCGGCCTGGCCGGAGGTACCCATTTGTTCCCGTGGGCTAACGGGAACCACTGCCCCCTCGAGACCAACCCAATCCGAACAACTCCCATTCGGGAGGGGCTCGGTATGTTCGGCCCGAGGTTCCTCTAGTAACGTCAGAGGTACCACGAGTGCTAGGGGTCCGTAGCGCCCGCACTTTGGCAGCTAAAAGGGACGGATCCCTTCCCCTACGGGGGCCCTTATGAAGACAGCAGGAAAGTAATTTAATCATAATCTATTTTACCGCCCCCTTTCACAATCGCGCAAGGAATGTGTTATGAGCGTGTACTATTTATGCGGTGGGCAAATGGTAAGAAATGGAATGGATATTGTTTTAGCTATTGTTGGAGCGCTTAGAGAGGGACTTGTGAGAGCTCCTTTTGAAGAAATCTGACTACCAGAGTGTCTTTATTCATTTTTATTTCCGTCATCACTTTTTCATATGAGGAATTAGAAATAAATGTTGATTTAATGTTCAAATATATGTTGTATTAGTAAATTCAAGGCAATAGCCAGGAAACAATCAATACAACAGCGTTACTTAACATGAAATGTATTTTAGCCATACATTAAGCCATTTCATTTGTTAAAATGTTGTCTATATCTTATCATTTACCAGTTATACAAAACTACACAAAATCTACTCAGAACGAGGAACAATTCATGAGTTATTTTCATAAACTTCAAGTTATTCGTAGGTCATACAAATATCTTATACATACACTATTAGGTTAGGTATACCGCCATCCATATAAACCTGAATAATTTCAATAGGCCATATTTTCCCTTTGAAAGCTCGTAGAATGTAGAAATTTGTTTTAAGGATCTTACTGGCTCTGGGAGAATTCATAACACTGATAATTGTTGACAATTTTCTTTGATACCACTGTAGACATAGAAGTTTATATAGCTATCTCCAATACATTTGTGGAACAGCTGGATGATATCGAATTGAGAGAAAGTTAACTCCAGCAAGATGGACCAACGTGCCATACATCTAATGACGCCATGGAGCTTGTAACCAGTTACTTTGATAATCGAATAATCTCAATAGGTCTGTGACCCCCCACATCCCCTGACCTAACCTCACCGGATTTTTTCTTGTGGGGGCATCTAAAAGATAAGAGTGTACAAGAATAGGCCATGGACAATTGATGTTATAAAGGAATCCATTAGAACCGAAATAAGCAACACTGTCGAGGATACTTTCGTTCAACGTCTGAGAGTATGGTGAAAAAATGAAATGTGTAGTGTTTAACGCCTGCTTTTACTACATACGGCACCACAGGCGATAACACCGATGAGACATGAGATGAAGATGGAGCACCGGTGGAATGAGATGGCGGGGGAAACCGGAGATCCCGGAGAAAACCCGCCCCAGCGCCGTGTTGTCCGCCACAAATCTCACTTTGCGGTCGCCTGGGATCGAACCCGGGCCGCCTTGGTGAGAGTCAAGCGGTCTAACCACTGAGCCACGGCGCGGCCAAGAGAGTATGGTGAGATGAGTGCAAACATGTATATGCTAGTGGAGGATACGTTCAACATTTTCTCTGAGATGTAAATAATGTTATGAAATCTCCCAATTATGTATTACATAGTCATTTTGTGGGTTCGTTGAGTAGAAAGTCCCATTTGCTGAAATTCGAAATGATCTTTATTTGCGTAGAAACACACTTCATAGCAGCGGAAATACATCACATATCATAATCTACAACACCAAGGTCGATGACATTACCAAACAGCTTACTCAACTTCCATTGTTTACAACACACTTGTTACATGTCTTTAAAACCGTTTACTACTCCTCCTGTTGTCGAGTCGTGGCTCTCTTAAATACCTCACTGATAATTTCGAGAGATTTTTGGACCAAACACGAATCGAATGTTCTATCACCTTGCAGAAGCGTAACGCTATCTGTGCCGGCAGGTATTTTATCTCGCGCTATCTTTATTTGTTCCGGCATACTCCTTATCTCCAGGCTCTTTGTGTACACAAGCCGCGCTATCACGATCGAGTTCGCGACAATATTCTCCCAAATTTTCACCTGTCTTATTATTGGTTCAAAATTTATGGTATATTGAAATGGTTCAGTTTTATATGGATCGCACTATATAAGTTTATATTGTATAATATATTATATAAATTATACAAAGGATAACACTCCGCTGCTACAAACTACACAGATCTCTATGGCTACCAGCATCCAGGAGAAAGAGATGAACTGCAGGAAACACTGCAGCTGCCTAGATAGAGCAATGAAGGACCTCTAGGTCAAGCAGCCCTGTAATGTCTAGGATGATGAAATACTTCCTTTGAGCAATCTGTTCTGTCAGGAAACCTAACACAACTGGAACCAATGGCAAACAAATGTGAGTTAAGTAATGAATGGGAAATCCTGGTAGATGACAAACTACCACAACACTCGCCTACCTTGCAGGGAAAATTACGAAAAGCTCATGTTCATAATGAATAGTCTTTAGGGATCCAGTGCGGGACGTTCTGAATGCGAGCTTCACATGTGCGTCAATCTGAATCGTACGGTATAGAATTGTGACTTTGTGGGTTCCTAGAATTAAACCTCCAGGTTGCAGAAATTCAAAAATGCTCTTTATTTCCATAGAAAGAGAGTTTGTACGCCCATGGCAGCAGAATGACGTAACACATACCAACACAATCTATCGTGGCTTCCCTACACTCGTAAATAAACAAATGAATTCACTTTCAGATCACAGCTGCACACACACACACACACACACACACACACACACACACACACACACACACACACACACACACACACACACACACACACACACACACACACACACACACTTACGACGACTGCACAGCTAAATACTAACCGCGGCTTCTTTTTATATCTCCACTCATTGATCTAGAAATAAATGGAATGTTCTGTAACAATCAAGACGGCATCAGAAAGCGAACCTTCTAGTAAACTGTCTCTTTCGGCAAGCTTTTATCTCCGCGGACCGCGTCAGCGCAACAATACCTCGCGGCAGTATTTAACGGAAAGCCTTCAAGCCATTATTTCAGTAATAGAAAAAAAATTATAATTAAACACTTTCTGAGCTAACGATGGTTGGTAAAAATAATATTTCCATGAAACAGTTGTATTATTCAAGGTTTAAAACCAAGTTGCACATTCATCCAGCAGTGTTACGTGTTTTGGGATTTACAGTTCGCAGAAGCACAATTGTTTTGATGTTGTCATAAAGTGCTTTAAAGGACTTCTAAGTTTGTATTTCTGTAAACACTGATATTAAGTTAGTGGGTTATCATATTTTTATTACTACTACAGAAGAAAATAAGCTACTAAACAAGCAAGTGAGGTTGTAAAGGCATTAAAGTGGCACCGCTGTAACCAAAGGCCGATTTAAGCTCACATACAATTAAGCGCAACAAAGGATTTTGACAAAGTTATTTCGAGAAAATAAATTTAGAACTTTTGTATCGTTCAGCTTTGGGTGTGAAGAACATATATTACTTCTTGTTCTTTAGGGCTTAATCGGTTTAGACCACGCGACTTAGGTATTAGCTAGCGTACAACTCTACTAAAAGTCCCGCAAGGGGGTCGTTTGTCACCCTTTGCTGTAATCAGGGAAGGTATTTACCAAGATAACAAGTTAGAGAACATGAGATCCAGATAATAAAGCTAAGTAGTGCAGTGATTTTCATCAGGATGTGAAGGGGTGTTTATGCCCGACGAACGTGGGAGAGAAAAACAACATTCAAGTGGCGTTTGAAATGGATAAATATTTCATATCCTAAACTAATGGACACGTCAGATCTTGCTGGAAAACTGCTTTGAATCCTTGTTTGTAGGAATAATCACATGCATCAGTTACCCTTTGGTCTTATAGTAAGAGACCTTTAAAGCCTTCGTAATTTCTCTATAACCTCATAGTTCTTTATTAACATAAAATCTAAGGTCACACGTAAGAGAGAGACATTTAAGATGACAACGAATTTGGGGAAAAGCTGAATATAAGGATTCCGTACTGCAAGGCCTGCTTAACCGCTTTGAAGCAGACACATAGGCTGCGATCTTTCTCAAAAATAAGTTTCTCGTTCTTTTATAATACGAGATCAGTTCATCTCTTTATTGTAGCAATTTTCTTTTTTTTTATCACACTAATTAAGAGGATGACAACGTAAGTATAAAAATAAAATAAAATATAAACGAGCATATAAGAAACTCCTCTTAGAATTCAAAGGTTTGGATGCTTATTAATTGCACATACATCTTAATATTGTGACTTTGTGGGTTCGTAGAATTAAAATTCCGAGTTGCCGATATTCCAAATGTTCTTTATTTCCGTAGAAATTCACTATTCAATTCTCACGTCACAACATTACGTCACATACACACAGTCTACCAAGGTCGATTATAGTAACAATCAGCTCTCGTTACAACAACACTCTACAGCTGTTTACTGCTTACGACTCCCGCGGCTGACTCCTGTTTTACAACTGTCAGCTAGCGTGTCACAATCTCTTATATATCTCATTCATAAATTCGAGAGATTTCTGGGACAAACAAGAAGCCGACTGTTCCGTACAACACTAGATGTTTCTAGAATAAGACATCGAATGACGAAATCCGAACCTTCCAGAACCGTAACTTAATCTGCGCCGACAATTCCTTTACCTCCGCTATCTATTTAAGTGAAGAGGAAATATATCATAGGATTCGGTCGTTATTAACAAGATAAAACAACTATTTATAAGCTTTGTTTTCTTTCTGCTTTAGTGTTGCATAATGATAATAATATAGTACTTTCACTGTGCAGTAAGCAGTAAACTCCCTTCAAAGTACTAGATATTATTCAACAGATCTGCAGTTACTACAGGATATCAATAGCCTGTATATATCGGCCTTCAATAGAAACAAGCAGTTCATCTCTATGTGGGTTCTTCACACTGTGGAATCAAGGGCAATGCAGTTGCAGACAAAGCCGCCAAAGAAGCTGGGCAGCTTACAGAAATGGAAGCACAAAACAAGATTCCTTACCAAGATTCCATAAACCACCTCAGCAGGCAACTCAACATGCAATGGAAGCAAACCTGGAATCAGAATCGTCGCCGAAACCAATCCACCTTACTGTGAAGTCTGTAATATACAGCTAAACGTTAAACATCTCTTCATGCAACACAAACAGTATGACAAACAACGACGGATTCATGAGATTGTTGAAGATTACCTACTATACTCAACAAACCATCAAATTTCAAGCATGTACTGCTCTGCACGAAAAGAAAGTTTATGGAAATCTAGTGTTCATACTATTAAAGTGTAAACCTATTATAATTTACAATTTTAATTGTTATATTGTCATATGAATATATAGTTTCATTGACACCGTTTTCTATTGTAACTGTTCCACTGCATTTGGTTAATGTTTATTTTGGAATTATAACACAATATTGTATCTTCTGTGTGTAACATCAGTATTCTATGTACTGTTACTGCATTTCATATATTGTATGCATTATGCACATACTGAATATTTTGTATCACGTAGTCGCGATATGACTTTGCTGTTAAAGCGACTATAAATCAATATATTTAAAAAATTATAATAATCTAAGTATATTATTTAGAATAAAATAATTTACAGTGTCTTAAACACACTTTCAGCACATTAGAAGAACTAACCAACTTTTATTTCTGCTTGCGTTCTCCAATGAGTGGAGGAACTGCTTTTAACACTCATTTCTTGTTAGCTTGTCTAGTATATGAATTAAAATTATGTTATAGCCATGTGGGACAAAAAGAGTAAGTTCGTTTACTGTTCAATGTACCCTCGAGGATATTTTACTGGTTATTAAGATTACATACAAATATTTTATATTGTTATTACATAAGGCATATCATATATAAAATACGTATACCTAACATCCATAAACATCGTCCCATTCACCAAAAATGTATTCTTCCCCAGCAACGACTCTATAAACTGGTATACCTTTACACTTTCGACCGGCGTTAATATTAATTAATGTTCGCGAATGCATATTAACTGTAACAAGCTTAAAGAAAGTTTATCAGAAACCTGAAGGCCGAATGTTACATAACCATTGTGTTATATATATTTTAAAAATTGGGCTTTGCATTAAGCGCTGCATAATGTTACCATTGTTTTGGAAAATACTTCAGAATATATAATTGAGTCGGAGGTCTTTTATTTAAATAATAATCATATTTGTGCTGTAAGAATATTTTATTTTCTTTTGGACAGCCCTGACTTTTTGATAAACTTAAAATCCATGCCTGGAGAGTCCATTTCCTTTCATTCATAAATCATGGATTTTTAATACGATAATAATTTGTAGAAGAGTGATAGGTAAAATACTGCTAATGTAAAATTTCTTTCACGTGATACACAAAATCGCAGTTTCTGAAACAGGGAGCTCTGATTGCAGCTTGAAAGTGGCTGTAGGGGAAAACTATCATTTAAAAATGTAGGAGAAAACGTTACACGTGTAGGCATCTGAAAAGCCTATGATGATCACAGTTAAATTTATCTCCCTAAAGCTCGGTCCACTGTACCTAATATTTAACCTGGATATGCTGAATTGAAGCGTTAATATTAACATTTTGAGTCAACTCGGAAAACAGTTTAACAAAATTGATTGACCCCACATGATTGAACACGATCCATTGCCAATGTTGAGTCATTATCTGTTTTCTCAGTCTGCTGCAAGCATATTCATAGCGATTTGGTCCCCGCGATTGTTCGGGAATGCCCCTGTGTTCAGCTGCTTCTTCACTCGCTCGCTAGTCGCCACTTTGGAGAATTTTCGTTTGTGCTGTGGTTGTATCGTTACATTTTTGGTAATGCAGACACATTCCAGACCTTAAAGTATTGGAGAATCTCTCTAAAATGTGTAATTTTTTGTGGATTATAAGATTTGATCTTGCTGAAAAAAAAAAAAAAATTTTGAGGTTGCCTTCATTTATTCTTAAAAAAGTTGGATCAGAATCTAGCCTCAATTGTGTCCTCATTCACAATATTTAAACTTCTATGCTGATTAATCAGATGGAGACTCATCCATATTATGTTTTTCTTTTTTCTTTACACCAAACAGAGATACAAGATACTGGACAAAGCGTTGAGGCGTATTGACCAGCGCTGCCATCGTGTTCTGATCTGGTGATAAGAAGAGTGAAATCATTGCAAGTTGCCGTAGAGTAAGTGACGAAACACAAATACATCACTTGGAAGCTGTGTGTCTCATATGAAAGGTCAGCCAAATCTTACACGCAACACGGGTGCATAATAATAACAAATAATCTTAATGATAATAAATGCATTAAATATGTACCCACGTAATTATTTATTATAATACTTTTCAAATACTCAAAACGGTGGCCAACATCCCTATCTTCAGCAATTTTCATTACGGTAAAAAGAGAGAAAGCCAATTAGATTAATTAATACTCTTTTGTTATTAAATAACTACTGCAACTGCAGAAAGCGCACGGTAATATAACTAATTTTCTAGTGTGATCAATCTGTAAAACGGGAAATATTCTGCCCGCCTTAGTAGCGTTGTAGTAGCATGTCTGCTTCACGTTCAAGAGGTCCCGAGTTCGAATCTTGGTCAGAGTGAGTTACCCGGATAAGGTTTTTTCCAGGGTTTTCCCTTATCCTGTAAGACGAATGTCGGGTAACTCTGAGCTCCATGGACCCCGGACGCATTTGAGCATCATTTCATCCATTCCATTCATCGTCAGATATGACTTAACGTTGGAGGACGTAAATTAAAAAAAAAAAAAACGGGAGATATTCTAAAAATGTGATTTACTCAACTGACGAAGTTGTAATGTCACATATATAATCAGTAATGTTCTGTCACTGAAAGATGTCTCACTGTTATTGTCGCTATTAGCGTATACAAATCCTCAAGCTCAAGCTTCTTGTTTCAGTAATCTATTCCTTTTTCCAAAAATTAACAATTCTTTTAGTCATTTGGTTGAAGAATGAAACCTATGTCATTAAGAAAAACCTTTTCGTATTAAATAGCTTCTGTAATTGTAGGTAGTATATGATAAAACAGCTATTTTTCGAATTTCGGTCAGGGTGGGTTACCTGGATAAGGATTTTTCCTTGGTTTCCCTTGTCTTGAAAGACGAATGCTGTGTAATTCTACGCTCTGTGGACCCTGGGCTCATTTGAGCATCATTTCTCCCATTCCATTCATCGTCCAATATGATGTAACATTGGCCCGCCTCGGTAGCGTAGATGGTAGCATGTCTGCCTCACCAAGAGGTCCCGAGTTCGAATTTTGGTCAGAGTAAGTTACCTCAATAAGGTTTTTCCGGGGTTTTCCCTTATCCTTCAAGACGAATGTCGGGTAACTCTAAGCTCCATGGACCCTGGACTCATTTGAGCATAATTTCACCTATTTCATTCATCGTCCGATATAACTTAACGTTGGGGCGGACGTTAATTAAAAAAATGATGTAACATTGGAGGACTTTATAAAAAAATGGATTTTCTAAAGCGTGATCAATCTGTACAAATAAGTAATTGCCATAATATAAACACATAATTTAAAAGCATTATAATGAAGATTATGAGTAGATATTGTCGCGAAACCGAATACAATAGCGCGGCTTGTGTACACAAAGAGCCTCGAGATAAGGAGTATGTCGGAACAAATAAAGATAGCGCGAGATAAAAGACCTGCCGACACAGATAGAGTTACGCTTCTGGAAGGTGATAGAACATTCGATTCCTGTTTGACCCAGAAATCTCTCGAAATTACCAGTGAGGTATTTAAGGGGGCGACGACTCGCCGAGAGAGTGCGGTAAGCAGTAGTAGTAAACAGTAGTAAAGACACGTAACAAGAGTGGAAGCTGAGTAAGCTGTCTGTTATTGCCATCGACCTTGGAAGATTGTGTTGTATAAGTGATGTAATTCTGCTGCTACAAAGTGTATTTCTACGGAAATAAAGAAAATTTCGAATTTCGGCAAATTGGTCTTTTAATTTTACGAACCCACAGTCACAATATTGTGACATTGTGGGTTCGATAAATTAAAAGTCCAGGTTACAAACACTAAAAATTGCTCTTTATTTACGTAGAAACACAATTACGTCACAATTACACATACAACTTGTAAGGTCATCGACCACAAACAAAGTCCTCTTTTACAACTGTTCACGCACATGCGCCCAATTACCGACTGTCTCTCAGTGGCAGGCGGAGACTCCTTTTTATAGCTACGCACTATTCCAGAAATTCGTGGAATGTTCTGAAACAATCAAGACGGCGCTAGAAGAAAGATGAAATCTCCAGAAATCCGCCTCCTTCCCCCCACCCGTTTCGGCGAGCTTTTTTTTCTCCGCACTTTGCTGTCCGCCCCTTTGAACTAGTCCCTCGCGCTGCTTCGCAGCAGCAATGCGTTCGCGACAGTATATACTTTTAGATATCATTGTTATTATTATTAATGGAAAACAATATCTTGTTAATTTAGTAATGGCATATATGAATGAAAATGTGTAAATGAAGCTAACGTCAAATTCATAAGTTTGGTTTTAATCACATAAAAAGTAAATCTATCCTCTCGACACAGAGTCCGCGCCGTGTCTCAGTGGTTAGAACGCTTGGCTCTCACCAAGGCGGCCCGGGTTCGTTCCCAGGCGACCGCAAAGTGAGATTTATGGTGGACAACACGGCGCTGGGGCGGGTTTTCTCCGGGATCTCCGGTTTCTCCCGCCATCTCATTCCACCGGTGCTCAATTTTTATCTCATGTATCATCAGTGTCATCGCCTGCGGTGCCGTATGTAGTAAAAGCGGGCGTTAAACACTACACATTTCTCGACACAGAATGCAAAACATACTTTGGAGATACAAGAGAAGCAACATTTCTACTGAGTTTAATTCAATGTACCTGCCGGTTTAAAGTGCTACAGATACAATATCAGACAGTTGATCAGCAGTATCTACTGAGAAATCACAAAGGAATTTTGAATCTGAAGAGAGTGTACATACACTGGAGTTGCTGTGTATGTGTGATAACTTCACTAAACATCTCTCTGTTGGGAACTGTTTCAAATACGCCTTCTCGCATTGTCATGTAGTAATAGCCAAATCCTTATCACTGGTGCTTATTTTTATTTGGTTGACAGATTTTGCTGACCGAAAAAAAAATTAACCTGCGTGGATGAAATGTTAAATATTAACTCAGAACATGTTGAGAATAGTTGTATACATATAATATATCAAACGAATGTCCATACCAGCCTTTACTTATAGGACTAAAGGACTTAGAGGACTATTGGTTACATATGCTATATTTGCACACTCGAAATATTGCGGCATTCAGGGTGCTCGTAGTTTCGGTTGGTAGTTCAGATCTTTTAAATAATTCATTACCAACTTTTAAAGAATAAAAACGTAAATCGATTAATTTAACATATTCTATTATGTAATTTCTATTTTATAAACTTAATAAAGAAGAAATTAATATAATAAAGATCTTAATAATTATATTCAACCAAACAACAACGTAAAAACAAAGGATTTAATCTAACAATTCAATTATTAAACAACTGTTGGTTGAAATTAAACGTTCAATAGGGTGGACAAGCCTTTACGTAACTGAAGTACAGAACAGAGAGGAAAAGGAGGTAGGCTGTTCAATTTTGCATGCCGCCTTGTTCTTTATCACTAACAATTATGAAACACGCCGATGAAGCATTTGTTGGCCTATATGGCCCCTATTATGTAGCACTGTAACGCTCTGAACTTAAATGGTGTCCTGACATGAAGGTGTACACAAAACAAGCAGGTGTATCTGATGTGATGTTACTATTTTGGGGGGAACTCACAAGCTTTAATAGGGGTGTTTCTCAAATTATTTTGTCCAGCATTAGTTTCCAATTACCTGAACTTTTCCTACATACCAATATGATAAGCTCCATTAGTTACAGGAAGAAAAACAAGATTTAAATTCTTTGAGTGTCAAAGGTGTTCTCACACCGTTAAACCGGACATGTGCAGCAATTCCTCACAAACTGCTGGTCAACAGAATGTTCCAATTTCGCCTGTGGAAGGCCTTTTGCTATTCTCCAAACCTTTAGCACTTCTGATCGGGGAGGCTGATTTAATTAAAAGCCAGGATCTAAGCAAAGAGCGTAAGACCTTAATGAGAATTTTTTAAAGCTTTTAACCTCTCATGCCGACTGCTTTTGGTCTTCAGCATGGCAAGTAAAATTAATTAACGAAGGCGCAAATCAGCCCGGAGTGCTTGGACGCCTGAAAGTGAGGCGACACTCTCCTTTTGGAGATGAAATTTGTGTCTAGAGAGTGTATCTTAGGGGTGACCAGACCATTGGATCGGAGTGACCTTAGAGTTATTTAATTGTAGCTGTCAGTACAATTTGAAAGAAAAGGTGGATGTTTTCTCCCATTTAGATAATTTGAGTGAAGAACATTTTCGAGACTTCCATTAGGACGATTAAATTGTGGAAATGGCTAAAAATAGCATTTTTAGCGTCTATGCAGTCTTATAAATTGAAGTTTTGCTTTAATTATATACAAACTTATAAACATTATGGTCATAATGCCTGCATATATGAAATACAGATTGGGTTTAATACTTACCCAAGAGTCATAAATAAAGTACAAACCGTACTGAATAAATTAATCCAAAATGCAATGTATTATTTAATTATACCTAAGAAATAAATAAAAATATCTAACCTTTGAAGGGAAGGACTCTGTTAGATCGAACATACTAATGGAACAAGTGATAAACGATTATAATGGCGGAGAAGCTGCTATTTGCAGTTACAGGCAAAAGTTCCGGAGACTCTCGAAGCTCTCGAAGAGCTGAATACTGTACATAACTTTTGTTAAATATCTCAAAAATACAGGTTTAAATATGCCTCACATCGAATGCCTCTGGTATAATGTATAGAATGGTATTACTGACTGAATAATTTCTCAGTATGTGTTGTTGGTATTGCATATATAACGCGTAACAAACGGTTTAAATGTTTTGTTCGTCTGTTTTAAGCTTTATCCAAATTCTTATTACTCCACAGAGCGCTGAGGCGTATTGACCTACAGGTGAGCAGCGCTGTGATCGTCTCTTATCGGGTCTTATTTGGTCGATTAAAAGAGCGAAATATCAGAAGTTGACGTACAGTAAGTTACGAAACACAAATAGAGCCCCTGAAAGCTGCGTATGCCTATATGACATGTTTTCTTGCACCTGCCGAGACACATTGCTGTCCAGAAGACATGAGTATATCTGAACAGAGTATACACACACTGTACTCACTGTGTATGTGCGATAAGCTGAGGTAAACATCTCTGTGTTGCGAATTTTTCCGATACGCCTTCTCGATTTGCCATGTAGTTTGTTAGTCCCAGTTGTTTTGAATCTCTTCTCAACCTTTTCGAATTTCAAAGGATGAGATAATTATTATAAAAATAAATAAAGCAGGTAAACTTTCACTATTATGTGTCTTACTTTCTGATGCGATGTAATTTACGATGGTGAACTTCTTTTAATTGAAAATAAGATTTGTTCACAATACTGAAATATATATGTATATGTTTTAAATACTTTATGGAAATGTGGTACATTGCAATAGTTTATTACTGTTTATTTCCCATTTAAATATTGTGCTTTATATACTTATAATTTGTATAGCTCTACATATTCTAGGAATGCATCCCATAAATCTGTGAACATGTTTGTTCATTATTCCACTGTAACTGACTCTTGCTAATCTTAACTCTAATTGCTAGCAATTCTAAATAGATTCACGTATATTAAACAATATGCACAGAATAAATAACACAGCTATATTGAAACAGTTCTTTCAAGAAATAAACTTACTTTTCCTAACATTTGTAAGCTTAGGCAATATTCACATATTCTTCCTTGGAGAATTATACTTCCTGAAATTTAAATGGAAATATCGCATATGGATAAAAGCGAAACTAATAATGTAATATACATGCAGACACTCAAAGTACAATGGAACCAATACCCAAATTATATTCACATATACACTGACGGCTCACAGACAGAAAATGGATGTGGATGCGCAATAGATTACCCAGATTATACAATGCTATACACATTACCGTCCATATTTATGTGCGAGTTTTACGCCATCAAGGAAGCTGAACTGCACATGTTCAAAGAAAATAAAAGAAAAACATATCTTATACATACAGATTCCCAATCCAGTATACAAGTCCTACAAGATAACTTCTCTTCAAATGAGTTATTACACGAAATGCATGATCTGTCATCACTTTTGATGAAACAAGGCAAAAAAGTAACCATAATGTGGATATCATCACACCAGGGTACTTATGGTAATGAAGACGCAGACTCCGCAGATAAGGAAGCCACAAGTTAATGAACAGGTAACTGTACCTTGTAAGCAGGCTGCAATATGTTATTTAAAATCTTGCACAAGCTTTCGCAAACAACATGTGAAAAATCACCTCTTAGCAAACTACAAAAACTGAACCATAAAGACGAAATTGTCATCAATAGACTGCGGATTGGACACACCATACTGCCGCATGGTCATCTCATGAACAAAACATCGCAACCTGAATTCAGCATTTGTCATATGGCCATTCCTATACGCCACACACTTTCAGAATGTCTGCAACACAAGCATCAACGAGAACAATGTAACCTTCCAGATCTTGAAGTATCCCTCAGTAATCTATCCCAAGGTACAGCACTATTTAAATTTCTAAAACTAATTAATTTATGCAATGAGTTGTAGTATACATTTTATAACTAAATGTTAAACTTGTTATCATTATACTATGTAAATACTATTACAAACATGTTGTCGCGATATGACTATGTAAATTAAAGCGACATTAAATAAACTTATAAAAAGAGAACCACGTTCTATAATCATGTAAATATAAATAAATTAAACCTTAAATTACCATTAGTGACAATTTTTTTTTGTCATTAAATAATTAGCATTTAGTCAAACAGATTTTTGTTTGAAGTAGAATTTCATGAATTGTGAGGCTCTTTATTTATCTCTCTGAAGTAGGTCACATACATTTCAATGTAATTAATTGCTCAAGACAATGATAGTTGCGGCAAATATGTTTTCAAAACTGCAGTGCATTAGTAATAGAGATATAAAATGTAGGAAGAAATATACAATGCATGAACTTTAATTAACATAATACTGAAGTTTTTTACAGAGTTTTTTTTCGAGGAATACATATTATTTAGAAGTAAATTATAAATAACTACATATTTGTTATCAACAATAAACCGTTTAACAAATAATGACCTGTATGAATTACTGGTTTAATAATGTAATAATAATGCAACATCTTAGCGCTTAATAAATTCATTCATTCAAATAACTACTTCAGAAAAATCCTACCTCAGTAACTATCTAGCATATAGATAATTTTTAAATTTTACAAGGTCTTTCAGATGAAAGGTAATCGATTTCAAACCATTTATAGCGAAATAAGAATATATTTTGAATGAAAAAGTATAAAAAGAAGTACAAATTAAGTTCTGTAGAATTACGGTTATATTTCTGTATTATATGCATCCATATCATAGGTAATAAATCAAATATAAAGAGCATATCGTCTGATAAAACAAAATGTTTAGATATGTAAGAGGGTATACCAAATGAGAAAGAGGAAAGTAAGATTATATCACGTTTATATAAGTATTTCCTCATTAAAAACAAGATTTATGAAATAAAGCAAACGGGGAAGAGCATGTTGACAGAATATCAGGTGAATAGATTGCTAAAGAAGATATTCAACAACCAACTGAGGAAAGAAATACTAGTAGATTTCAGAATTGGTGTTCTAAAGATAGGTCGCAACAGATGATATCACCTAATGTTTTAAAGGAGGAGGCGGAGGAGGAGGAGGAGGAGGAATAAAAGGAGAAGAGAGCACTATATATATATATATATATTAGATAAATTTGTAAGACTGTTACTTTACCTTCAATTTTTATTGTGAATTCTGCGGGCACAACAGAGAAAGAATCTACACATATTGCAACAGAGAGATAAATTTTGGTCCCTCTTTTAGGGGATTCCTTGCTCTACGAAACGAATTTTTAGTACTAATAACAATGGCACCTTCTGTAAACTTGAATTATTTGGTTCATATTCTGCAAAAAATTTAAAAGTCGGTTTTTTTATTCAATTTTGCTTTGAAACGATTTTCATTGAATAAAATTTTATAAAATAAATCACCCTTTTCTCAGAAACGCATTATACCTCACAATAGTTCTGTCAACAAGAGAGAATTTTCGCCTTCCAGTTATACCCTTAACTTTAAACAAAGGATCCTTTCTCCTCTAATAATTCTTTCTCACTAAACCAGCCTAAGCTTTAAGCAATGCATTTAATTAACGTGTTCTAAGCTAAAGGTTTATCTGAAGGCTCACTGAAATTAAATAACATGCAGAATTACATACTATAATTTATGGCAATAATAACATAAATGGTGGTCAAACCATGCCAAATTGATTAAGATAAATACTTAGTATCATTTGATCTCTTCTGGCAAACCTCCTCTTCCTGAGTCATACCTTTATTAACTTAGTTTTAACCCGTTAGGTCATAAAGAACGATGAATGAAATCATGCTCAAATAACCCCGGGGTCCCGACATATATCTTTCGGAAGGGAAACCCCAGAGAAAGCCTTATACAGGTAACCCAATCTAACAGGGATTCGGAGACTCGAGGCTTTCTGAATGCGCCACACACACATACTCACACATAACCCTGCGTGGCACCATATGGGATAAAAGTACTGCATAAGTAATAGTTAATGACTCTAGGAAGTAGAATATTGGCAGTACGTCCTTCTTCATCTGTTAATGTGTATTAAATACTCAGAAAAAGCATCACAATATGCAAGTTATACAACGAAAGAATAGGGGAAATGTGAGGCAAAATGAGTGGGAAATGAGATTCAGAGAGATACAGAGAGGGAAAGGTAAAATAATTTGAGAAAGATAAAAATGTGAAGAGTGTGATACAACGATTGGAAAACACAGAAAAAGAGACAACAAGAAGAGGTGGAGAGAGAGCAATAATCTCTGTAATTAGCCAATAACATCACAAAAGTTGCGGGTTCTGCTAGTTCTGTTAAAGAGAACCTTTTCGTATAAATAATGTATTTTGTTTCTGATATACTTTTTCTTCTAATTCTGAGGCGAATCCCCTATTTCCTGTCACACGCTACTGCGGATCACATTCGCATCCTCTGTTCTAATACTCTGTTTCTATTTTCTGGTTTATAATGGTTTTACTCCAGAGTAAGGAGCTACCATTTTTTAATGCTCGATGCGTGCCAGTGCGGCTATCAATCAGGAATTTCATTGCTTGCCTACTGCTCTGTAGGACTGACTCCAGCAGCAAGCTCCACTACTGCTTGAAAACGTAACAAATGAATATCTTAACCCCAAGATAATTGAGAACCACGAAATTCAATAATTATTTTCGAAAAAGAATTCAATAGAAAGAGAAACTAGAATGGAGGGATTTCCTTGAAAACATTGTGTCACATCACTGGAAAGTTCTGGGCCCAAATGTCTCGTTTGTTTCTTAATGGGGAAAAAAATTCACACACACGCACGCACGCACACACATAGATCTCGAATGTTAATTACACTTCAAGAGCCATCTAATCAATTTTCGGTGAAACATCGACATTAAATTTCTGAGCGGAATACTGTTACATGATGGTTTTGGGCGGTTGATAGGAATTGCGAGAGGTGCAAGAGTGCAGGGTTTGGAACTCGGTGCCGAAATCATATGCTACATGACAAAACTACCAGGTGTTGTAGGGGTTTAAAAGGTAACAGGTTTTAACCTTTAACCGCATATAACTAAGAGCGTAGCTATAGATAAGGTAGAGCAGAAAAAACATCTGCTTCAAAATGAACTGAATAACTGTATTTCAGAGATGCGTTTCTACAGGGCACTCCCTGGATCTGGATGGGATCAGGGGTGCTTTAGTAACATTTAAATACATAATAACTAAATGCAACTATACCTTTAGGCATTCGATGTTTGTATGGCTGAACCCTGTGCAACTGCACCCTGCTGGCGATCTTACTCGTCGTAGCACTTTAAAATAAACTCTTGTTAATATTTATAGAGACCATCAGCAAGTTCACTCTCAAATCTCTATGTCAAGTCCCGCGGGTGCTAACTCAACCAAGCTTAAATAGGGGTCCTACCTAAAAGCCAACTCAGCGATTTCCACGCTAACAGTTAATTTCCTCCCAACTATTGCACCATATTCTGCAATCATTGAGAACATGTTTGGACATGTTACTGGCGACCTAAGCATTATTTCCCTTGATCAGCAGGACGTGTGATTCATTGTTTACACCATGGAGAACATGTTAAGGCCTGTTACAGGTCACCTGTGCATTATTTCCCTTGACCAGCAGGATTCACCAATCCAAAGTACATGTTTTGTCAGTCAGCCGAATTTAAGCTTAACCATCAACAAACAGCTCAGTCCAAATTCAAGGCACCGGAAATAAATGTTACATAACAATGATTATAGTAATTTCCAGATCTTGCTCAGCCTATACACGCAACAATACAATATATTCCCTATTTTCTGTACATGTTTACTGAAACGTATGATGAGTACCATACATTGCATTCTATAGCATATCTTTTAGGGAATCAACCTGCTAAAATTGTTAGAAATTCTATGAAATACGACTTTGTGTACTAGTAAATATTACTGCTACTTTAAGAGGAATGTTTATATGTTGAAGATAGCTCGTCACCTTTAACAGATTTTAAAACACAACTTCTGAAACTGAGTTCACAAAACATTTCAGAAAAATAAAAAGGTAATTTGGGATTTGGAAATCTCTCCCAGCAGTAAGCTGTATTTTAAAATAGTTTATACGTCCCTATTTAGTTCTCTACTAAAAATATACTTGCTGCAATTAAAATATCTGTTACATTGCTATAAATTCACCCACAAATACTATGATGTTCATATCTAGGTAAATATCTAACTAAAAAGGATTAAACAGATAATATAACTATCTAAGGCAGGAAAGGTTCTCCAGGTGTCTTATGGAGAAGTTTTCAGGAAATGTTCAAATCAAGGACATAATAAACGGAACGCTGAGGCCTCACATCGTAGTTTGCGCGACGTTGAAACCTCGTACACACCACACAAATTTAAATACTTTGGTTGACCCATTTAGGAAGTATGAACTTCGTACAGTTGAATGGAACGTAACGACCATAAGCTTCTAGTTTCCTATAATATCCTTTTATGGAGATATTTAATCTTGATTGAAGCTTCTTATTGCTCCAAAACAGACTTAGGTTCAGCAGTCAACTATTAATTTTTATTCCACTTCAATGCACACGCCTTAAAACATTGGCAAAGACCAATTAGGTGACTGGCAGAAGCGGAGGAGCACGGAAATATTTGGCGTGAGTGGCTGAAAGGCTCCACACTATAAGGCGTATGGTATTAGAAGGCATATGAGGCGATGCTAGGGAGGGCTCGCCTAAAGCGACTGTCCTATCATAGGCGTGCACAGTTTCCTAGTTCGGAAAGCACAGCACAAGCCTGAGCAACACAGATTTCTCTTTTTCATGCGGCCAAAATTTCTACTGGAAATTCAATATTGTAATATGCCTTGATACTTGCATCCAGAATTTTTTAGGCAGCCTTTACCGGTATAAATGCCATTCTTCTACGACATATGGTTCTCAACGTATTGTTTGGAGAATAAACACTTGACTAACGTGTTTATATGATATGCTTGAACTCCCAATCTTGCCCTTTTCATTACAGAGTGTCGAGTAAGGCATTAACAAGTGTTGTGAGGAACTGCAAAAATTGACTTCATAAATTAACTCACTACAGATCAGTGCAATCCAGAAGCGCGCGCATATTGTTTGAAGTCAGGCTCAAGACCAGTCCATAAGGCAAATTTGGGTATAAGGTGCTTTGCGTATCTGTGACAATAAGTAGAAAATTCACATGTTTACGTTGTGTTTTGTGAACTGTTAGCAATGCCACTTTCAGACATAAACCTGTGGTTTATGTACTAAGGATAAAGTACTCAGCTCCCAGGCCAGAAATATTATTTTTAAAGTGTACAGTTTCTTTAAGTTATTGTCATTTGAGGAAGTGCGTGACCGGATCAATTTTTCACAAAACCAGGAACTCACTACCAGGACTTGCAATGTGAGTCTGCATACTGTGTCGCCTATTCTGAAACAGGACAAAACTTCTAGCACAGTAATTGGTGAACTTTTATTTATTCTATTTAAGCTAGCAAATCCTCTATAATAAGTCGTTTACAGAAATACAGATACGTTATTTTATGTAAATAAGCATGTTAATTTGAATTTTATAGTTTATAATGTTATTATAATTAATCTTTTCTGCGTAACTTTACGTTCTGACAATTTTTCAGACGAAAAATGTTACTTTCCTCGCTCCCTCTCCGTATCTTCCGCTCTCTGGCGCATCAGTTGGCAACAGAGCAACCACAAGGTGCACACTTTGGTTCAGCTCATATGCTTTCTAAAACCGTAAGCCGTATAACCATTGAATAATTCCGTATCATATTGGCTTGATATCAGTAATCTAGCGGTCAAACATTAAAGTTTAAGACTCAGATTAAGCCTCACGAGATAAGGAAAAGGACACAGTAAAGCAAACAAGTGGAATTACAGGAACAAGTAAAGGAAGAGGCATAGGTATAATCTTTGCAAAAGTTAAAGGCATATGGAGGCGGGCCGTACTGGAGACTCCAGCCAATCCTAAGCTTGCCCCGCCTAGCAGCGCTGCCGAATGTGGTGCACCCATCTCGCGCTCCTGAATTGAGAACATTATATTAATTAATTACGCCCAGATAAATGTGTTAAATATGACAGATGCCAATCTTATAATAAGAAAGAATGATATTTTCTGATCATTACCGAACAAAAATTCTTTCTCTACGATACTTAGAACACGAGCGATGCACATTTTGTCTTTCACATGGTTATGGTTAAATGTTACGGATAAATATTTGAATATTACAGATTCCAATCTTGTAATACAAAAGAACGTTATTTTCTGATCATGACTGTACAAAAATCCTGTCTTTACGATACTTATAACGCGAGCGATGCACCTTTTATCTCCACATGGTTATGGTTATGCCCAACATCCACACATTCAACACATATAAGCCTGAAAAACAACACCATTCTTTCCTCATAGCATTTGTCTCAAGCATAAATAAATAATGCACCTACTATTAAAACAGAAGTCACGCAGTTTGAAACAAAGTTAATTTTCAGTTCGTTTTCAGGTGTCGTTTTGTTAAAGTGAATGGCATCGTTAAGTCGTGTATTGCACTCCAGCTGAAATATTGTTAATATTACATTAGAATTTTATTATACACATATTTTTTCCAGTGTTTGTGATCCGAGTGCGTCTACATGTACCTCGAAGCTGCTACAAGTGAATTTTCGACCAACAAGCGTGAAGTGATTCATTCTCCAGGCATAAAAGTTATATTTAATATGAACAGGTTTTTACGAAAGCTCTCCGTTACAGGATATAGAGGAACTGTATATTTTTCAAAATACCAGCAATTAACTCTGTAGCCTTGTGGTGTAGGTAGTGTCCACACAGTGTCACAAATTTGTAGTGAAGCAGCTTTATCCTTAGAAAAAGGGGAGCGTGTCTGGGTTTCAATTTCCGGGAGAGATCAATGAAGTCGGAAAGCGAGTTACTGGATTGAAAAACGTGGTTGCTGTTCCACTGCTGTGACGTGTGTCAAGGTAAGATCTTAGTGTTTTAGGAATATTTAATGTGTTGTTTAATTACGGGAAGAATAGCCAAAACCTTTGCTGGCGGGTAAAACTGCTGTTATGCACACGGAACCTCTGCAGGTGTACGTACTAAGCTTGGCAACAGCGCTCCTCTTGAGCATTGGACAACGTTCATGTGCCTTTAACTTTTGCGAGTGGTGTAGTTTAGTATTTCCTTACCAACATAAACCACTGTGCATTATACCGTTACATTCCGTTCACTCAAGTGTACATGAAAACTGGACGAACAGCTTCATGCCTATGGACGGACACACTATAGCCTAAAGGCACTCATCTACTGAGAACATAGTTAAAAGGCTAACGTTTCACCATTGGAAACTCCTAATATGACACGCCGTATCTGAAGAAGCCTTCAACGCATTTTTTCACTACGCAATAAAGAGGACTTCTAAGGACACTTCTTTATTCTGTTTTTATTAACTCTCCTGCATGTTGGTAAAAGTACCTAGCCTCAGATCTAATTTACTACATCGATATTCCGCTGCCATTAATCTCGCAGTCAGGAACAGGGGGTTTTCGTGCAGGTATTACCTCACCCAACTATACAACTAATTTATTTTAGCATCCCTTGTAAAAAGAAAATGCACTTAAAAGTTGCTAGTAACATGAACTACGGTGGCCTGCATATTAAAAGACTTCCTTAACGAGTTTATACTCTAATTAATTCGGCATAGAAAATTTATGTTGCAAAATTCCACGCCATATATTTACTGTGAGGCGCAGTACAAATAGCGGAGAGGTTTATGTTACATCACCAGACATCACTCGTTCAACACGCATGCGCGGTCATGTATGTAGCTAACACTGAGATAATAGAAGGGCCATAGCAGCATAACAGAAATAAAGAATGGCAAACGAAGTAAATATACCTTACCGGAAATTAAAAATAGCAATGGTGAAGCTAAGGAAGCTAAAATCGTATAAAAAGGCATCAAATGCTGTATTCTGAGAATAAAATGGAAATAAAATGTGTCAAGCGCAATTAAAATTTTTATGTGTTGCATTACATGATATACTCCATTTACTCTTTGAAAAGTTTTATTTATTAATAAATCTTCAATTTACATTTACACATTTCGGAGTAGATAAAATAAGTAGGGCAATAGCCCGCCTCGGTAGCAAAGATGGTAGCGTGTCTGCCTCACATTCAAGAGGTCCCGAGTTCGAATCTTGGTTAGCATGAGTTACTTGGATAAGGTTATTTCCGGAGTCTTCCTTTATCTTGATAGACGAATGTCGGGTAACTCTAAGCTACATGGACCCCGGACTTATTTGAGTATCATTTCACCAATTTTATTCATCGTCCGATATGACTTAATGTTAGACCGAATAAATTAAAAAAAAGTAGGGCGGTAACTTTAGACACCGAAACTAACAAGTTTGCTACACCGAGAGCATAAAATTACATTTGTTTGCAAAGAACTGAGGGAGAGAGAAGAGCACTATACCTGATTCTGACCTCGGGTACCAAGTCAGTCGACGACAGAGGCTCTTGATTAAGCGCGTATATATGAGTAGTATTACTCAACAGAGCGTTGAGGCGTATTGACCTTCAGGTGACCATCACTGTGATCGTCTTTTATCGGGTCTTATCTGGTCGATTAGAAGAGTGAAATATTAGTAAGTTGATGTACAGTAACTTACGAAACACAAATAGAGCGATTGGAAGCTGCGTGTGTCTATATGATATGTTTTCTTTCGACTGCCGAAATATGACATATTGCAGTCCAGAAGACATGATTACATCTGAACAGAGTATATATACACTAGACTCACCGCGTATGTGCGATAGGCTCAGGTAAAACATCTCTGTGTTGCAAATTTTTTTCCGATACGCCTTCTCGCTTTACCATGTAGTATGAGAAAGTCCCTAAGCTCAGTCATTCTCTCTTTTGTGAACAGATACATAAGCCTACTGAAATAACATTGTTTAAAGTTTAATAATAGTCATTAATTTTGTTGCAATGTAAACTGATGCAAATAGTGGGTAGAGCAGGGTACTCTCGGACTATGCGTGGATATGTATGGGAGTAAGGATGGTTCTAATGACACTGGAATGCCCGTTTCAAACTGTTTTAATGACTGCTTTTTTTTATCATCACATCAAACTCGAAGTTGGCGACCAAGGGCTACCAACGGTCTGCTTGTCCACACTACAGCTCCGTGTATGTGACTTGCACCTCTTAAAGCCTCTTTATTCACACAAAGATTCCCTTTGTGACTCTTTTGTCCATTGTTATTATTAGTGTCGATCATGTCATTTGTGACTTTCACCTCTTATAGCCTCTTTATTCACACAAAGATTCCCTTTGTGACTATTTTGTCCATTGTGATTATTAGTGTCGATCATGTCATTATTAAGGGTCCGAACAATACCTTTTCTAACGGAGTCAAGTGTTACCCACTGAGAATTCCTCCTAAGAACCTTCTTTCTACCGTTTCTTTTGTTAAAACTATTCAACCCAATGCACCTGCACGTGTTATAACAAAGATACAATATTCCTCTGAAATATATTACGATTCTTTACTCATTGCTTCCCTTAATTCCAGTATCCACAACTACGTACATTCGTAAATTTGAAACTTGTTCTATTGTGTGGCAAAATATTATTGTATTGAGAGAATTTTCTCTGCACATCGCATATGTTATTGGAGCATACTTGAAACAGTTTATATTTGAATTTGTGTTACTATTTAAACAATCTCATACTTCACACAGTATCGAATATGATGGATTGTTTTTAAGAACGCGTTGAAGTTTTTGTTCAACACAATTACTATTAGTATCATCAGGGACTTCATTTACCTTTTCATAAACTTATTCCACCGCTCCCACAGCAGCACGCATTTCAATATTCGAAGTCTCACATCAGACCCTCCTCGGAACGTGACAGTACATCATGACAGCGGTAGATCGCGAGGTTCCATAGGTCAGTGTCTCGCAACCTGCACCCTCCTCATTCCAATGTTTCGGCGTCCAAAGTTCCTGCCCTAGTCATAAGGCAGAATGTAAGAATTGGCCCATTTCTTACAGTTTATAAATTATAGAATATCATTCAGGACAACATTTATAATCTGTTACCACAAAATTAAAAAAAAAATATATATCATATTCCATAGAATTAACAAAAGCACGTGCCATTTAAATAAAAATCATGATATATTTCTAATAAATGTGTCTTTTTTGTAATTTACGTCGTCCATCGTTATGTCATATCGGACGGTGAATGAATTGGGTGATATGATGCTCATATGAGTCGAGGATCCATGGAGCTTACACTTACTCGATAAGGGAAAACTCCAGAAGAACCTTATCCAGGTAACTTACCCTGACCGAGATTCGAACTCGGGACCTCTTGATGTGAGGCAGACACGCTACCATCTACGCTACCAAGGTTGGCGATATGTGTAAAGTTTTGAAATCTTACATATAAAGGTTATATCGCGGTAGCTGAATTTCTCTCAAATTTTTCTTGTGTCATTTTGGAAGTTCCTAACTTAAAAAGCTACTTGATATTAATGGTGTTTTGGAATATCTATAGCATTGGCAATGCTATTTAAGGGGAGCCAGAACGGTATTCTGGTGTTCTTATTTCACCAAATAAGTTTTTGCCAAAATAATCTTCTCTGATATCGGTAGAAGAGAATAACGATATTTATTTTCCTGTCCCATCGTTTTAAAAGTCCTAAATAGACTCATTTTGAAAAGGCTGCACAGTGTGCCACGTCCCTTATTAGCCATTTGTAACTGTGTTCTCTCCTTGGTGGTAACCTTATTGAAGCTATATTCCAGAGCACACCCTTATTAGGAAAGGAAGTTGTTGTTTTTTCTGTTAATATTAATATGTGCATCTGATATTAATTCCTCCATGCTTTGTTTAGTATGTTTTGAATTACTAATGCTGTTTTCAAGAAAAGAAGAAGCAATAATTTTGTTGTAATAAATTGGCCTGGGAACCAGTATAAACAGTTTAAGTAGTACTGATTACATAATAAAGGAATTACAAGCCATAAAATGGAAAAGGTGTAGTAACACATGACAATATATTATCTTCGTGAAATCGAACCTCAAACATTGGCGATGAATGTGAAGTGAAAATTGTTTCTTCAAGGAATAAAATTGGTTTCTTCATTGTGTAATGGCAGTGTTCACAATTTAACTAAAGTAAATAATGATATTAGATGAACAACTTCTCAGTTAGTAGATATAAAAGCTTTGTACAGTGTAAATTTTGTGAAAATGAAAACTGTTGTCATATTAGAGGACACCAGGAAACGATATGGATTATCAGCTACATTATCACTCAGTTGGCAAAAGTGTAATAAAGAATATACATTTGAAACTTCCAGAAGTATTGGAAGTGGTGCAGAAGTAAATGTAATGTTTGTTTATGGCTTGAGAAGCATTGGCAAGGGAATTGAGGCAGGTAAGACATTGGCTGCTGTTTTCAATTTACAAGACCTCCCTGCCAAATTTAACAAAATAAGTAATAATACCATAGAACAAGTGACCATGGAGTCTAGGAAGAAGAAAGGCAGTGAAAAACAAAAGAGGAAGGATGCGGATGATGAAAAAGATGCAGAATATTGATCTGGAGAAATTTTGAGGTGTGGCTCCAGCATAGCAAAGCTTTAATGCTGTTTTTCTCTGTTTTATTTTTTTTATTTAAACTTTGGGAGTGCTCATCTATAAAACCACTGCAGCTACAAGTATAAAATTTTCCTGGAATTAAAACAAAACTTAAACTGTTTTTAAATATACTTGTAGAAAGATATGTGAAAATTTGAATTTAAATAAATTAAACTTTAATACTTTTAGAAGTAAATTCAAGACATTTATTTAAAAAATCACACTTCCTTTATTAAAACTCCAAAATAAGATCTATTATCTTTACTGAATTGTGAAAGTGTTGTAAAATAACAAGTAAAAGTTTTAAATTGAGCGTTCAGTGGTTGTTGAGCTAAGCGTACCAGAAAACTCTCATTTTAACATTGGTGAGATAGGCAGTTCCTTCAGCGATGCCATTGCTAGTGTTGCGAACACTGCGAGCAGGTATCGGTCTTCAGTTGTTAATAATCACAAAATGAAGATAACAAAGTTTGAGCTTAGAGTCCTGAAATACTATTTGAAACAAATTATAAAGCCCCTGCCGCAGCTCAAAGAATACGCGAAATGAAAGGAGAAGATGTCTTTAGGGACAGCGTAGCACAAAGATGGCTCCAACGTTTAAACAATGGAGACGAAAACACTAAAGATTTACCCCGTTCTGGAAGACATAAAGCTGGGTATATTGAAGATACATGGCAATTTATTCCAGAAAAACCGCAATAAGGTACCCATAGGATTTCAGAAGAACTTGATGCAACAAAGGATATCACACATCACCACATAAACACACTTGGAAAATCATACAGAAGCTGTAGAGCTGTACATCACGAACTGACACCTCAACAGGCTGAAAGTAGAGTGGATATCTGTCATCAGCCTAACCGTAATTCCATGAATGATAGATTTGACAGAAGAATTATTACTTATGATGAAAAATGGGTATATTTTAGAAATCTGAAGCCTCGAAACAGTGGCTTGATATCTGCCAAAGTCAACGTTAAAAGATACAGTTTGGTCCCAAAGTAATGTTGTGTGTCTTGTGGACGTTTGAAGCTATGATTCTCTGAGAATTTATTCCAAACGGGCTTATTATCAACAACCGGAAAGAGTTTATGAAATTTTGAGACGAAAGTGGAATATCTCTCTAAAATCTTGGCATGAAGTCTTTAAAGGGAAAACAGTCTACCTCTACTGTAAATGCGTATTTAAGAAGCTAAACATGGTTTGCTTCGATTCATGGGCTTTGAAACATGTATTTAGAGTGAAGGCTCCACATCGAAATCTTGGCAGGACTCCAATACCTTCTTACTGTATTTTGGTAAATGTAGAAATAAAAGTATCGTAAATTCGATTAAACTGTAGTGTGATGAAAGACTAAGGTTTTGTAAGAGCATTTTCTAGAATGTGTATCAAAGTGTGAAATGTAATACATCAGAATAAATGTAATAAAGTGGCAGTAGAAGTTTTGGTCTGTTTGGACCTCATGTTTGGTTACGGTAAGTAATATCAGTTGATGTACCCCAAGCGTCGTTTCAGTGACTCATAATTCCGCTGTGATCTCTTAAGACGAGCTATGCTCCGTTAATGTATTTATGACACTCTGGTGACTCCCAAAGATGCATGTAACTGTAATCCTGGCTGTGTATTGTGTTATTTCTCCCCTAATATTGCCACTGCATTGTCCCCAATTCATCCTCTGAAAACACATTCAAGGGATACACATTTTCTATTCTTGTAGAAACTCATTGTTAGTATCCTTTCTCTATAATTCCGTTGTTCAGTTAGCTCCATATTTTGTTTCATTTCTATGTCGCTTTCAATCTTCAACCCTACACATTACAGGGTTCCAATTTATCATTTACTTTACGAGATATTACATTTTAAATCTCATGCCATATTCTCCAAAATGTGCAACTTTAAAAATAACTATTTTAAAAGTGCATGACAGTTATATAGTTATAATACAAAAATATTACAAATATATAAAATAATTTTTTAATTTTATCACTATACCTGCAGCTGCAAAAATAATAATTCAAAGCTTCTATCAAAAGTTATTTGAATGTGTAGCAGCTTGCTGTTTGAAAATCTATATACAAATCCGGGAAAAATAAATAATAACTTCATAGTGTCGAAAATTTTCAAAAATTATAGGTTTGACGACACATAGGTTTCATAAAACAATGTGCAAAACAAGGAAGGCTCACCAGCAAAATGAACTGTGCGATTGCATGGTGAACTATATCATTTCAAACAATAAAAAATGGTCAGGATCGTTAAAGGATTTTAAAAATACAAAGCAAAGCGTGGAACTTCAATGCTCTCTCAAGTGCAGTTTTACTTATTAGGATACGCACATCATATGAACATGCGTGTTTAAAATATTAAAAAGGATAGAGAATAACACTGACTAAAGAAGCATTTTCACCTTCCGGTAAGGTATTGAACCCAGAACGTCCGTATTTGAAGGTAAACCTATATATTACCAGAGCGCGAATGTAGTGATTTACCATATATCAGCCCGATATTACTTTACTTTGGCTCTACAATATTTTAATACGTTGTATATCTTCTGTACTATTCCCTTAATACCATATCTATTTAATGTCATTTTAGTTTCCCTATGGTACCTTACTACTACTATAGCTACCATAGTTATACCACTAATAGCTACCCACTATATGAAAATTCTTTCAACATTTTTTTTCCAATGATATGTCTAACGATTTTCATTCGAATGCCACATATTTAAGATATAAAAAACACGATTAATATCTTTTCTGGAATATTCTACGAACATACGTTGAAGTTCTCTTCATTCGGAATGAATATTGCATAAGTTTGTATAACTGGAAGTAATCACAAATGGATAAAGCGATGCTACTTGATAAACCTACATCTCATTAAAACAGAAGTGCTGTAGAATTAATCATCTCCCAGATATGCGACGTTATTTATGAATGTTCAAATTCGTTATCAATTTTATGGTTTTAGGTACCCTTTCATTTGCATACTGTTCTTACGAATACTTACTTTACTATTAATTTTGCATTAAGAGTTGAGTAATGGAACTTAATAATTTTGTATTGCTGTTCTAAACACCTGAGCTACCATGGCAACCGCTCGTAAATCCTCGAAATCATGGATTTTTCCTTGTGAGCTACAAGGCGAGCTCAAATTCATTATGTAAGTACTTAAGTCCCGGGCTTCATACTCAGCCACTATTACAGGTTGTTACAACTCTTATCGGTTGAGTCAGAGTACTCTGAATCGTGCAGTGGAGCACGATTGACGATTCAAAATTTTAGAAGCAAAGGAAGAATAATCCTCCTCCATTAATAAAACGTACAGAAAACTTCATAACACGAGTAATCCTACCGCTTCATTCGGTCATGACGACTTGCCCCAGTGTCGAAATGCACTGCATGCTGTTGGCAGACTCTTTCCAGCCGTAAGTATCTCACTGTTCTCTGGCGCATACCCAAGCTGGAACGGCCTTCAATATTACATCAAACGAAATGTGAAATGTGTAGTGCTTAACGCCCGCTTTTACTACGTACGGCACCGCAGGCGGTATCACTTGGTCAGAGCCAAGCGGTCTAACCACTGAGCCACGGCGCGGCCTAGCAAACGAAGAAGATTAATTGTTTTTAAAGCATTTCATGTAAAGGAATAGTGTTGTATAGGTATAAACAGCAGTTGGGCCATTTGGTGACATATCGACCTTTGCCATTATAGTTCAGATGGCAAGAAAGTCAATTTGTAGTTCAAATTCCAACTATAGTATTGAACTTTTAAATCTGTTTCTATTTTTCAACCTAAGCCTGCACTTACTGAAAGAAGAATTATATGAATAAGGTGTTAGTTTTGTAACACGGCCTTGTAGTTCTATTGGAGACACAGTGTTACTGGCTGTTGAAGTGACTTCGCGATTCTCCTGAAATGTACACAGATGTAAACGGTATGATGTGCAGCAAATTAAGCAAGCAAACCACTAACACCCTATGTTTACTGCCAGTAAACAGGCGTGATATTTATTCAAGGACTTTCATCATTCCAGTGTTATTGTTACACTGTTTCACAAACATTTCCCATACGCTGAGAAATCACAAGATTCTGCAAATTAATATCTGGTCCTGTGGGACTGGATACGCCAGTTATGGAAATCACATCTCTGTAGTATACAGGAAACACAAGGAAGTTCTCGATTACTGGTTATTTCATAATGTACATTTGTAGATTTTACTCTTTAATTACATTTTAAACATTTTGATTTAGTGCATTGACTTGCCCAACCACTGTAGTTTATTTTAAAGTACTTTATTTCTCTAAGTAATTCGTAAATGAATTTATATAACGCCTGTTAGGGGTACACATTTTCTAAATTGGTTTCTACAGATAGGTATATGTTTTTGCACTTACATAGGAAAATAGGAGGCAGAAACTCAAATTTCAAAGAAGCTCACTACCCTTAAAATACACTTCATACTTTTAATAAATATTACAGCCTGATAAAGGAGAGTAAAGAATAAATAATAATTTAGAAACACTAAAAATATTTATACAAAAAGCAACAAATATCTCATACAATTTAAACTGCATTTTTTTTTTTAAATTTACAATGCAATTAAGCCTATTTTATGATAAATTTTTGAAAAACATTTGAATCAGATATTAGTTTTAAAAACACTGATACAAAATATCCACAGAATTACAGAAGACTAAACTGACGTGTGCAACTGGCACCTGAAATTTTAAAGCATGGTGTTCTCTATCTTGAGTATTTGCAACTTTATCACTTTAAAAGGCTCTCGTGTTGCAAAATAAGGGCAATTTGTTTCATATATTCATTATATATTTTCTAAAAATAATTGAGTTCCGAAGGATATATTAATTAAGGCAAATACGCCCTTGGATTTTTTGGTTTAATAATTTGATAATTTTATTTTGAATGGAAATAATCATTTCTTCCACATAGCCGTGTGTAGGCTAAGGTTTGCATGAGTAGAGCTAGACTGAAAAATTCAATGCCATAGCCGGGATTTGAATCACGAATCTCCCGCTCTCCGTACGGTTGCTCTAACCCACTGAGCTACTATGGCCAACATGCCGACATGACATTAAATTCTCCAACTGACTCGTATGTTTCCCGGTAGACCACTAAGAGTTCTCATATGCCCTGAGACACGCACCTATTGTAGCGACTTACTATGCTGTAAGTAATTAAGTCCCAGGGTTCATAGTTAAACCACTATGTTATTCAGGTAAATTGATGGAAATAATTTTCAGTCCGGCTCTACTCATTCAAACCTTAGCCTACACACGGTTAGTGTGGAAGACATGATTATTTCCACCAATTTACCTCAAAAACTTAGTGGTTTAACTATTAAGCCCGAGACTTAAGTACTTACAGCATAGTAAGTCGCTACAAAAGGTGCATGTCTCAGGGCATATGAGAACCCCTAGTGGTCTACCAGGAAACATACGAGTCAGTTGGAGAATTTAATGTCATGTCGGCATGTTGGCCATAGTAGCTCAGAGGGTTAGAGCAACCGCACAGAGAGCAGGAGATCCGTTGTTCAAATCCAGATAATGGCATTGAATCTATCAGTCTGGCTCTACTCATCCATTTTGAATGTTAAAAGCTTTTGGTAATTTATTATTCTATTTCAGAAGATGTTTCAACTTTATACAAGTTTTAATCCTTTTGAAGAACTGTATCTGGGAAATGCTATACAGATTTTAAAAGTCCAAACTGTCATGACATGTTATGTTTTGTAAAGTCATAAATATTGGTATAAAGACATGAAGAAAAAATTAATTTATCATTTTAATAATATTGCGTAAGCATTAGTAAATGTTCAACTACATTTATTTAAAGAACTAAAATATTAAATCTGCAGACCGAATTTCAACCACAGATCTGCCATCTCAGTTTCGTTGCATTAAACAGCTGAAATACTAGTAAATTTCCTACAAACCTTTTCCCACTTAATTACAAGAAGATCTCAAATTCATTTAGAGAGGACTAATCCTAATTGTGACTTACAGTGTAAGTAGTTTGAATTACGATCTTCAGAGATAATAACTGGTGGTTCAGTTGATTAGCGTATTCGAACGCAGTTGTGAAGATGCATAGTTCAAACCCTGACTGTTGCACCTAATTCTTCAGTCTGATAGTCCTTTCTCAACTTTGTACTAACTTGGCTTATGTGTGAAAAAAAGACAAATTGTATATAGTATAAAGAACCTTTATTAACATGGTTGTTAAATACGAAATATATTAAGCTAAAACGTCTTCCTAAAATGAAATCTCTATTTGTACATCATTACCCACGAGAAATAAGGTGCTGGTGGGGAACAAAATGTTAGCTACACAAATGCTTGTTGCAAATTTCTCCCTTTGACACATTAACATTATCAGTAGAGAAAGAGAAATGACTTTGAGTCTCGAAGAATAAAGAAGCCAAGGCGAAATACGATGAAGAAGATGAAAAAAAGGAAAAAATGCAAAATAATAACTTCGGATCTCTTCTTCCCACAACTTGGAAGGCACACAGAGTGTTCGAAACCAAGAAACAGAAGCGCTGCATTCACTTGACTATGGTGCTATTTACTGATTTCCCGGATCTCCGATAAGACGTAAATATATATAAAAATAATAAAACTACTGCATTGCTGAGCGGAAATAAACGTAAAGGAACATTTCTTACAAAACTGAATATTTTGTAGTATTTAGTATCCATAGAGACAATATAATTTACAGTTTCAATAAAATTAAAATGGTTCCATAGTGTATGTATATCCCTTCTGGCTTATTAGCTACCTGCACAACACATACAACAAAACAAATGAATTATTTAGACCTAAAATGTTTTGTGCCGATAATTCTTAGGTGTATTTAAAAGCTACAGACCACTGGAGTGTGAGGGACTCAATTAGGACAAAATTCCACACACGTCGGAATTTATACGATCCTAAATTGACATCATCGTTAACAAAGAAAATATTTTTAGATCAAGTGCCTTTGTTTACATGCACATTCAACAGCTTCTTCAGAGTTTCTGTTTTTACTATTTCCTCTTCTTTATGAAACATTCTACAAAATTTAAATTAGCATGTATTTCATTTCCAGTATTCAAATTAGGATATACCACGATAATAGACAATTTATAGATTGAGATAACCATGAAAAATTCAATAAATAGGTATCTTAGTCATGAAAATATTCTAAGAACATGTTATTTTAACTTATTATTGTCACTGATCACATTATTTCGTTGAAGCCGCGCAAGAACGGAGCTACGCGTGGGCAGAGGCAGATAGTGGCACACAGTGCTAAACGCTTTCCGAGAGAGACACCGAAGAATGCCTGGAAAATTCTTTCGTTCTCTTGCCGTCGTGAAAGGCCGTGAAACTTCGGCAGCTTTCAAGAAAAACGACCACGGTATAAATAAGCAGCAGAGTGAGTTGCCGACCAGTTGTTAATGGAGTTGCGAGTTGAGCTGTTGATCGTGTGTGTGTGTGTGGAGCTGTATAGTGGTTTGAAGTGTACCGAAAGTGAATTCTTTTGTTTGTTACGTGTGGTAAAGCAACGAGAGACCTTGGAGATCGCGTACGTGTGTATCACGTCATTTTAGGGCCTGTAAGGGGTGTACAAAGTGTTTTAATGCAATAAAGAGCATTTTGAATTTCGGCAAACTGGACTTTTAATTCTATGATCCTACAGTGACTTTAACATCATCATCGTCGGCATCATCATCATTATTTTCCCTAACAAATGGAACTATTTTAATCAAAACCGTTATAGGCATTTTTAAGAAAATAAAAGGGTTCAAAAAAGTATTCCAGGGATAGCTGGTTTCGACAACCTCCGTGAAGTCTCAATTCAGGTTTACAGGTCTGCCCTCAAAATTGCTCTTGGCTTCTGCTGCTTTCTCCAAAGTTAGATGAAGACTGCGGGAACGATGACTTCTAAGATGTTGGGTATCTCGAATTTCCCAGGGACTTAGGAATATGTAGTGGTAAGGACTCGTCTGTGCAGGACTTGCTACAGGTGTCGAAGAACCAGGGTCCATGGACAGGTAGAGCGCGCGGAGCACACGTCAGAGAATGTAATAGTAACTACTTTATTTTCGTAACCTGATTGTGAGTAGCCAGATTTCACGTGCCCCTATACTTATGAACTGGACGGGGGTAATACACGCTTTACCCTGGTATTTATACTGAACGCTGCTTTCCATGGCTAAAGTTCATCTAAGTTCCCATTGGCTCTGTTTTGCAGCGATCTATCGCGTGGATGAAGTTTCTGTCTTCCGATAGGATGCCAAAATTTCTGCTACTCATGATTTGTCTGTTTACAGAAACGTTCACCAAAACGACGTTTTGTTGCAACCTTGAACTCCAGTTGATACAGAGACCTTTTCCCCACTAGCAATCGTGGACAATGCTTACTAGAGAACAACAAAGTCATAAAATCCGCATTGACGTGAAACTTGGAGGTGTCACTGCTAAGCAGTGTTTAAACTTAGTTTCGTTCCTCAGGCATGCTGGTCACAACAAAAGGGATACACGGACTTTTTCCTAAAATATTTTGCACTAAATTAAATTAAAACTGAATATCGTACCCCTGCACTGGCATCTATACTGCGGTATATATTCACACCTATCTATTCATTTATAAAATTAAAAAAAAAAGATATTCAGCAATATACAGCCATTTTCCAGATGCCTACTACAATTAAGTACAATGTAAATATAAATTAAAAACATACATAAAAGGTAATATTGAAAAAAATGATAAAGGAAAATATCAATTTCTGTTTTTAAAGCACTGGCTTCCAGCACTTACAGCAGGTATCCGGCTGTCTTCATTAACTATAAGTAACAATAATCTACAAACATGTTTTCAACATTAAGAGCACCTGTATCCAGAACTACATTTTAAATATAACTTTATTAAATTACGTCAATCAACGTATTTTAAATATAATTTCAAACTGATTTACCATAGTCTAAGTTTAATATTTGTGTTTTTTCACAACTTTATTAACATGTATGATTTTATACTAGTTTAATCAATTATTCTCATCACTTCTTTCATAAATTACTATATAAATATAATTTTAAGTTCATTAAATTTATTAGTTTTATTTTAAATCAAGTAATCAATTCTTTCCTTTATAACTCAACATATTTCATTAGTATTACACTTATTTCAAATCAAATTAAGAGGGAAAAGATTTGCTTTCCACTAAACTATTAAAAGTAAGTAGCTCAACTTTCTTTTTTAAATTATAATAAATCTCTAATTCACTAAAACACTCGCAATAAAATAGTTATACCAAACTATCACAAGTGGCGTAGCCTGGTCCGTCTCCATCGGCCGGGCATGGATTATTTCTGCATTCTGTATACCTCCTGTCCATCACGGCCGTGCCTGCCTCGGTAACGTAGATGGTAGCATGTCTGCCTCGTGTTCAAGAGGTCCCGAGTTCAAATCTCGGTCAGGGTGAGCTACCTGGATAAGATTTTTTCTGGGGGTTTCCCTTATCCTTAAAGACGAATGTCGGTTAGCTCTAAGCCCCATGGACCCTGGACTCATTTGAGCATCATTTCACTCAATTCATTCACCGTCCGATATGACTTAACGTTGGAGGACGTAAAATGAAAAAAATAAAAAATCACAAGGGGGGTGTTTCAAATACACCGGTGCCCTTTCTCCATCTTTCCTCTTATATTACTGTCTCATCATGCATTTTCCTCTCTTTTTCTCACGCCATTCTTTTAGCTGTCTTCTTAAAGATATTAATTCTTGAGGTGTGTCACTCCCGATATTAGTATATTGTCGCCGAGGTATTATTGTGCTAATGCTGGCCCGCGCGTAGGCGAGCGCTTGCCGAGAGAGACAGAGGCGGGGAAGTGGGGAGACAGAGTGATGCCTGGATAATTCTTTTCTTCTCTTGCCGCCGTGAAAGATGGTGTAACTTCGACGGTTTTGAAGAAACGATGACTCGGGTATAAGTAAGCGGTGGGGCATGGGAGCAGTCAGCATTAATGGAGTTGCGAGTTGAGCTGTTGATTGTGTGACTAGCTATTTGAAGTGTACCGTAATTGCAGTATTTCGTTTGTTTACATGTGGTGAAGCAACGAGAGATCTTTAAGAGTGCGTGTTTTGTATGTCACGGTTTTGCAGAGCTTGTAGGGGTGTGCAAAGCGTCTTTCTACTGAAATAAAGACAATTTAAATGTCTACAAACAAGAAAATTTAATTTTAAGAGCCCGAAAAGTCAAAATATTAACTAATTAAAGGTACTTCCCATCCTGCTTTTGCTTATAAAATTAGTAAAACTCTCCAAATGTTTTACAAAATCCACAATATGGAAGGCAAAGAAACACACAGTGTTCCGTCTGGTTACCAAGGAAGCAGAAGCATTGCGTTCACTTTGTTATGATGCTATTTACTACAATCTCATATCGTCCAATATGACACGTCAAAAGGTTTATGCCCACATAAATTGCCACATCCAATTATTGGGCGGAATGCAACAACTTCTCTGTCTATTATGTAAGTAATAAGAAGAGATTTATGTTTCTAAACTTGAGATGCAAAGTACATTTTAATGACGTGCACCGCAGTAAGAACATTATGCAGTCCATGGCTTCCAAAATACTGAAATATTTCAATGAACTGTAAAAATCCCTTGTATCTGAGCAGTAAACGGTCTTCGAACACATTATTAGGATTTATGATTTGGGACAATTTCTTTCTAAAATTAAGATTTAACAACCTATAAGCAACATTGCTTACGTTTTTTACACACTCTTGAATTTATGAATAGAGATAATCCTGAAAATGAAATGCATAAGTGTTATTCCTCATTTAACACATGCATTAACACAAAGTATTTATTTCAAACGGAAATTATTAGACAGATAAGTCTCTCTTGTAGTTTTATCCCTGGTCCTTATAAGCACAATAAACTCAGGTTCAATTCTCAAAGCTGAACTTATGAGCTAAGTACCCTCATATCAACATTAATTTCATCAGCAGTTTAGCCTTACATGCGCTGCTAACAAGAATCAACCGTAGTCATGGTAACGTAGGAAGTTACCTCTGGTCCAAGAAGCCATTAACAGCGAAGGGAAGGAAGCCACTTCAAGACATCCTTGGATGTATCTACTAAATTTGTACCTAATTCTACTGTTCAAATAAAAGGCCCACCATCCAGCCTAAATCAACTGCTTTCACCATTAAGATGCTGATGTTGATCTCTGGTTCTTACACCGAATAAGGAAATGTCAGTGGCGTTAAGTTTCATCTAGAGCACTGAGCTTTCGCCGCTAAAATACTTAAAATAAGCAGAAAAACGGGGACTATAACATGTTTAACCTGGCTCGCAGTGTCTGCTCAATGGGGGTCTCTAGTTCAATTTCCAGGGGAAGGGGTGAGAATTTATTTCTAACCAAGATTGACTATCCTCTCCAGATTCTGGAAGTGTGTAAGAATTCGAGTGATGTGACACTGATATCATCTCCATTGTAGATAAAGGTGCGTTATAAATTTAATAAAAACATATTCAAAATATACACTAATTCTGAGTAAATCAGAAATGTAAAGTAGTGACGTAAGCATGGTCATTAATTCACCGCGTAATTGAGATGCCTGAATGGTAAAGAAATAAAATTATTACGAAGGCTGTTCAATAATGAATGCTCACAATTTTTTTGACAACGTACCTTTACTCATCCTCATATATTTGACGGTCCTTCTCAAAACAGTGTGCCCTGAATGCGATACACTTGTCCTAGCGTTTCCGCCAGTCTTCAAAGACATGCTGGAAACAATTTTTTGAGAGATCCTTCAAAATCGCTTTCGCAGCCTTCACCACTGCTTCTGATGATGGATAATGCCTCCAAAGAATGCGTTTCTTCAAGTTACGGAATAGAAAAAGGTCACATGGGCCTAAATCCGGACTATAGGGAGGGTGAGAGATGCACTTCACGTTGATTTTTGCAAGATATGCAGCAACAACATTGGCAATATGCGGCCATGCATTATCGTGGTGCAGCATCCAGCCTGCTTCATGGAAATGTGGTCTTTCGTGCCTGATGTTTACAGGACATCCCTGCAATATTGTCCAGTTACTGATGTGTGTGCAGGTACAACATGCTGATAAACCATTCCATGAATATCAAAGATTGAGATGACCATAACTTTCCCAGAAGAAGCAACCACTTTTGAAATTTTGTGGGTTGGTGATGAAGGAGATTTCCACACTGAGCTTTGCTGATTGCTCTCAGGACCAAAATGATGTAGGCAAGTTTCATCAGCAGTGATTACGTTTGAAAGAAGCTCCGGATTTCTCTCAACTTTAACTGCATGTTACCTCCATTGCAGCGGTAGGCGATACTGAACATGTCTGAACTTGTCTGGTTCTCACAGGTGGGAACCAGGAGTACCAACAATGAAACTACTACGGCGTATTTGTTTCACATTAAGCTAACAGAATATAATAAGATTTAATTTTAGTGTGAAAAATTATGATCATTCTTTGCTGTACAGCCCTCGTAAATTATATTTACTTACTAAACTCAATTATTATTTTAATGAATAAACATTATTTCTTTAAACGTAAATTTTTTAATTTACTAATTACGTATATTTTGGGAAAATAATACTAATAGCATTTAATCAATTAGTTTATTGAGTACGTAAATACTCCGCAATGCTAATGACTAATGATTCTTACTATCTTTTTAAATTAGTGTTGTGCTTTCGCCCACGTGGGTACCACAAAACAGTAATGTCATTAGTAAACAAAACGGTGAGTTAATACATACATGATTGATTTTCCAATAGTTGAGCTAATTATTTTGTAGTTGATGTTATTCTACATGTAAGTGCTATGCAGCCAGTGTTTTATTATTCCTGAATACATTGCAGCTGTTGACGTTAGGAAAGGAATAACATCGTTGGAAATCAATTTTTCTTCCACACTGTGTAGGTTAAAGTATGGAAAGATAGATTCAGACTGAAAAATTTAATGCCATAGCCGAGATCGTCTAGTTGCTGTCCAGCTGCTCTAACCCTTGAGTTACTATGGTCAACGTGCCGACATGGCATTAAATTCTCCAAGTGACTCGTCTTTTTATCGGTAAACCACTTAGGAGTTCTCATAAACACATGAGACAACTACGTTAATGGAGATTTACTATGCTGTAAGTACTTTAAGGCCCGGGCTTTATAGTTAACCACTATTAGGTCAATTAATGGAAATTAATTGTTCTTTCACATTGGCCGTTCTTTCACACATCGTATTTCAAATTTCATCAGGAAAGTTCCTAAACTGGGCCAATGGTTCACAGTGGGATTATTAATTGCAATACAACGAAAGTTTCACATTAAATAAATATATTAATGAGTAGCCATTTGTAACAAAACTAATCACATTACGATAATGCATCTTCATAGAAACGCTCGCTACAAAACGAAGCCAGATTTCTTGGATCTGTGCATAATACAGACATTAACTTATGATATGGATAAACTACAAGGTAAATGAGATAATGTGATTGAACAGTATATTTAAACCGACAGTGACTCAAGGTATACTGAACTTCACTTCTAATGTTAAAACATGTATTTCTTCATCCGATATCTATTTTTATATAGCTAACACATCGCGTACGCAAGCTTAGCATATTTTTCTGTGTTCTTTATATTGATTGAAATAAACGTTTCCATATACTTAGGTTACTCAATAATTAGTGGCAACATTTGAATTTACAAAATTAAAACCCTTTGGAGCTTTTTCGGTTTATTTATTGGTTTGCTACCAGATTACATATTTTGGATAGAAAATACTTCCTTAAATATTCTACCGAAACTACAAATATTATATGAAATCTTCAGGAAAACCTAGTTCCCTTATAATTAAAGGACATACTGGTTACGTTGTACGAGTATTACTTAAATACCGAGCGTACAATTGAAGCAGTTCAATAAAAAATACCAACCGGACACTCTTTCTTTCATTCTTTACTTCTTCTTTAACTGCCCTTTTATAACACTACGTAGTGTGAGGGTATTCTTTTTCCTCTTAACCCTTATGTGGGTTGAGGATGAGATGAAATGATAGGAAAGAAGACGATGGAACAATTGGTGGTATCTGGCGGGGGAAATCGGAGGACCCGGAGAAACCCCACACCAGCGCCATATTGTCTACCACAAATATCACTTTGCCTTAGTGTCGGTCGAGCAGTCTAACAGCACGACCACGGCGCGACCCCCAATCGAGTACTCATGGGTGTAAGTTGTTTCAAATGAATATACATTTCAAGTATATATATATATATATATATATATATCTTGTTTTCCAAAATTGTTTACGAAATATCCGAAAGAACGTCACAGAACTTCAATGTATACATACGAGTTTGTTTAAATTTATACACCTTCTTATATCCTTGCATATGTTTGTAGCTAATATCAGTTACGTGTAAAGAATGTACGAGGATGGTCTGAAGAGATACCGAGCTCAACATGAAGATGACAGCACTCGTAAATAAAAGCTAGTGAATTTCGCTAATTAATCTGTTGACAGTTATTCATCAATGTTTCGGCCAATTTGGATGCTCAGAAGTTATGTATCAGTCGTTTGAGGGAGTTGATGTGAGTGTTTTTATGAAAATGGACAAAATCGAGTATCGAGTTGTCAATAAATATTTGCCTACGCAAATCAAGCATGAGTTGCATTCTGTGTATGGAGACTCTGCACCATCATCTACCACAGTGAACTTTTGGGCAGCTGAATTTAAACGTGGCCGTAAGAGCTTGGGAGATGATAAACGTTCAGGATATCCAAAATCTGCTATTACCGACAAAAATCTCGCCAAAGTTCACCAAATGGTGCTAGACGACTACCAAATTAAAGGGCGAGAGATAGCAGAAAGCTATGAACAAGTCAAAAGAATGTGTTTGTCCATATTAAATAAAGTTTTAGACATGAAAAAGCTGTCTGCGCGTTGGGTGACGCGTTTGCTACGTAGACCAAAAACATGTTCGAATAAACATTTTCAAGGCTCTGTTAGTGCAGTTTAGGTGCAATAAATCTGAGTTTTGGCGCCGATTAATTACTGTATATGAAACTTGGATACACCGTTATACGCCCGAAGCAAAAATACTGTCCAAATAATGAACTGCAAAGGGGGAACCGGCTTAAAGCTTTTTCGGCTGGAAAGCGATGGCGACTGTTTCTTTGGAATAGTCATGGAGTTATTTTAATAGATTATATTAAAAAAGGAAATAAGAAAAAGCATTACAGGAGCATACTACGCATCATCACTTGACAAGCTGAAAGCAGAACTTGAGGAAAAATGACCACATTTACAGAAAAAGAAAATCCTGTTTCACGCAGACAATGCACCGTCTCACACCTCAGCGGTTGCAATGGCGAAAATCCACAAATTACGGTTTGAAGAGCTTGACCATTCACCTTACTCACCAGATCTAACACCAAACGACTTCGTTTTGTTCGCCCATCTGAAAATTGCGCTCGAAAGACCTAGATTTTCGACAAATGAAAAGGCAATCACCTTCGTGGACAATTATTTTGCAGAGAAAATCGCCGCGCACTATTTGGATGGTTACAAAGATGGGAGCATCGCTGGGAGAAGTGGGTAGAGTTACAGGGAGACTATGTTAAAAATAAAAAATAAAAGCTTCTGAAAAAAATGTTTCAGTTTTATTAGGTCGTAAACTTTTCAGACCACCAATGTATTAAAAAAAGTACCTGCACGTATTTATTCCTTTATATTTTCCCAGTTATACAGGTAAAAAATTATAGGAGACGCTGACAGATATTTTGTGCACCATACAGTTTAATAACTCGACACATTATAAGAACCGTAGCTTATACTTAACTGGTTATTATAAAAAGAGATTTTAAAGAATTTTTTTCTCAGAAATTCGCGTCATTATTTCAGATACTTTTCATGTCAACAACAGATGAACTTCATCACCATGAATAATCATTTTTTCCTTCTTGTTGGAATCAGATGGTGACACATTCCTCATTAGAAATCTTGACGAGGTTTCCGCTGAAGAGTTTCTCAACAAAAGACGAAGACGTCGAGTCGAGTAATGAAGTTTAGCAAGTAGCTGTATTAGCGAGTGTGGGTGGGGGTGGCTATATTGTACTACATCCCATCTGCTTGCCCTGACACCATCGTCTTGAGCGTAATCGAAAATCTTTACGGTAATTACCCTTTTCTCTTGCCAGTTTGGCGCTTTTTTATACTGGAAAGCGTAGAGCTGCTGAAACTTCAGGTCTGCCGCCATTCTGTAAGTATGTATGGCTTTTATAGCTGTTATCAGTTTTTTGTGTGAGGAGATTGGTACCAGTTATCTAGTCAACGGTATCTAAAAGGGCACCAACCTTTCTCTTGCTCCTTAAACATGTCCTTCACGTCCAAGGCAGCCATTGTAGCCCACTCCAGAGCATTTAGTTCAGACACACTTAGACTTAGACTTCCTAAATATCTAGTTTCACCGGATTTATCTTGCATAAGACAACTGACAGCCCACAACGAATCTGTAGCAATTGGGCGCATTATCAATTAGGCGTAAGGCAAACACAGTAGCAACTGGGCACACGAATCAACCAGAAAAACCGGTTTCAGGTACTCGGGATTAAGAGAGGCACAGGAGTGTTAATTACTCATGGTCATTTTTATTATTTTGTTGAAAAGCCTGTTTTAAGAGATTTTTAGTCAGCTATGCCTACTTAAAGCATACTGTTTCCGGGTGACACAGCCCTAGTCACCTAGGAACACTGAGACGACATATAACTTGATATCAGAAATACATTAACACAAACAAACGAATAAATAAAAATAAATGACGTATACGAGAGTTGACATATGCCATAATGCTAGCATATACCCCGGAGACCGTCACAGTGACAAGGGCACTCTACGAAGGTCAGTAAACTCCCTTTGCAATCCCTGTAAACAAACAACCCTACTCTATTGTGTGTTTTGCCCTCAAGAGAAATTTGGCGCCTTCCAGTCGGAAACCAACCCATTGTTAAAATCCCATGCGTGCGTCTGACAACAGGCTATAAGATGTTGACCGACGCGCAGAACACATGCTTCTGCATACATTTCTGCATGCGGACCATTAGAGAAAGCGTCTCGGATGTAAGGTCCGAAACTGGAAATTCTGAACACTGATCTAAAGTGGGGATAGATACCAGACAGTAGAAATTTGATATTTGTTCATGTGATTTTGGAAACTCCAAAAATAACTAGAGTGGGGGTAATTCAAAGTGATGGCGGAAAGTAGGTTTTTGTAGTAAGAACACTTTAGTCCTGTGTTCTACGTGAGACAGGCACGCATTTGGCGCCACCTAACAAGTACACTTCCACGCCATGCACAGAGACAAAGTGCAATATCTAAAAATCTCTCCAGTGAGAGTTAGCACCAAGAGTAATATATAGGGAAGACGATAAATATATCCAATTCGACTACACAGTGCTACTGCCTCCGTGCTTCACATCACAACATTGACAGTGACGCTAAACACAGCAACCACACCGACGACGACTTTACGGTGGCGTGCAAAGGAGCCTAAGGATAACAATACACTTCTGTCTACCAGATTCGAGGTGTCGTCGTTCAACGCACAACCAGTCAGGACGCACCACTCCTGAAGTACAGATGAGAGTTATCATGCGGGAGCTACAAGTCACCTCGAACCGATTACAATCTCTCTTTCCTTAACCTCCGCACGCCACCGATCCTTAATTGTGAGGAATTAAGCACAAGGGAGAGCTCGACGTGGTTCGCCACGGACCGGACCGCCTCACGGGGAACACCACGTGGAGGTGATCTCTTATCGTACCCAAACAAATTATATTTTTTATTATAACTATTACGCTTTCTTCGTTCTGCTAGAACTCGTTTGTGGATCTTGTGTTTACTTGGTCCATAATTTAACTTACATTTATTTACAAGCTCATTCAGAAAGAATTCGTTAAAGATCTTCATTATTTAAGTTCATTCGTATGAAACAGAATTTATATTATTTTATGCACTTAGGCAAGAGTTTTCAGACATTTTCTTAAATCTTTAGTTTCCTAGAGATCTTTCAGGCTTTTTAATATCCTATTGTCAAGAGTAACTGTAAACTTCCTTCGTTTTTTTACCCTCCAACTTGAGTTCCTTTCTATCGAAAAGGTATCCCTGGGAAAACACCGGAAAAACCTTACCCAGATATCTCACCCTGATCGAGATTCGAACTTGGGACCTCTTGAACGTAAGGCAGACATGCTGCCACCACACTACCGAGGCGCGCATAAATTGTTTAATTAAAATTGTTGGACTTGCTAGAGGAAATCGAAGTTTTCAACGTCAGTTCCAAATTAAGGAAAGTTTGGAATTGAGGAAATTTCCTGAAAATCTTCACATCATATAATTTGAAATATAAAGCACTTAGACATACAATTTAGATATTTACCTGCCTTTCATTTTCGCTGGTCACACCCCCACAACTCAAATATATACATAAAAATACACGGCTTTTTACTAAAAATGATAATTTTGTTTTAATTCATATTTCAGGGAGCCTCTGGTGGAAACACGATATTTAATTTTCTGCATATTGTGTACCTGGTAGAGAAAGTGAAAGTATTGTCGCGGCAACGGGCATTACAGTTTTGGCGCAAAAAGATAACAGACGGCGGATAATGTTTCACGGTATTAAGGGTATGTATGACTGAAATTTCATGAAAATCGTGAAAATAACGACTTTTTTTATTTTAATTCTATAAAATAATTTAGACATTCCCGAATGTGAAAAATGCATAATTTGCCTCCGGACGCCATTTTTAAATGCTTATTTAAATGTCGGTGGCCTTTAAACTCTGTCAGAGTCACACCCTCTTTTGCCTACATCCACATTGTTTGTCTGTTTTCCGTTCTTAAATTTTCAATTCAAGAAAAGAAAAGTAAGGCTTTCAGACAAAATAGTTCCTAAAATGTTGCCAATATATCAGAGGCTGGCTTATACAACATTACTAGAGAGGTGCAAAACAGGAAAAACACAGAATGCCAATGAATCTTTGCATCACGTCATATGGAATAAGTGCCCAAAGGAAGTTTTCATATAAAAACAAAAATTGGATCTTGCTGTTATTAAAAGCATTAGTGAGTTTAACATGGGTAGTCTTAAGTCATTGGAGCTGCAGCAAAATATCAGAGGTGAAAGTGTAGTAGACTCAGCAAGGTTAACTTCAGTGCAGCGAGATCAGACTCGTATTCTGCAAAGCAAGAAGCGAAGTTGTGCAGAAGAAAAGCAACATCTAAAGAAGAAAAAGGAGGAAAAAGCAGCAACAGAGGAGAGGAAAAAGAAATCTGAAGGTCCAACCTATCATCCTGGTGGAATTTAATGTGAGTTATGCAATCAAATCTTTAATCGCTGTTTTCTCAATGTTCATATTTTCAGCATTTTTCTTCCTGTAAAATGCTCCTTGCGATGCAGTTTTTGTACTACATTCATGAAATTTCCTACACAGGTTCAGAACATCATGAGGAATGGAAATTGCCCTAGGTTTTATTGTGAAATGTATATAAGCATATATTTTTAATTTTCAAACACAAAACTTACAGTTTTTTAGGCAAAAAAAAAGAATATTTGTAAATTAAAAAATTTTTTGACCTAAACTAAAGGAGACACAGAAAAACCCAGAGCAATTTCAAAAAGTATGTGTATTATGAACATAGGGTTAAAATATTAGACCAAAATTCAAAATATTTTGTCGCAAGGGACTTTTTTAGTGACGTAACAAAAAACATACAAAATTTTTCATAATTTCTAAACTACTGGAGAAAAATGGTTTAAATTTAGGTTGTAATATGTTTACAATATACTACACCTATGGTGTAAATTTGAAAAAGCTAGCATTATTAGTTCAGAATTTGAAAATTTCAGTAATACATACCCTTAAAAAGCTTGCATGAGCAGTTAACGATAGCGCGGCTAGTGTACACAAAGAGCCGGCAAATAAAGATAGCTGAGGTAAAGAACTTGCTGGCGTAGATAGGATTTCACGTTTGGAAGGTTCTAGTGATATTTTGACTGTCAGAGAAAACTTGTTTTCTGATTTGTACAAGAAACCTCTGGAATTTATGAATGAGATATATAAGAGATTATGACACGCAAGTCGTGAGTTGTAAAACAGTCAGGCGAGTAGTACAGTGATGTGAAGTGCTGTAAGGAGAGCTGTTTGTTATTGTCCTCGAGCTTTCTGTTGTAGATTGTGTTATATGATGTAATTCTGCTGCTACGCAGTGTGTTTCTACGCCAGTAAAGAACATTTAGAATTTCGGCAAATTTGACTTTTAATTCTACTAACCCACAAAATCGCAGTATGTAGTGCAGGAAGGCGATCACCCAACTAAGACAGAAGACCAATGTTTGCACCAAACGTACGATTTCGAAGTACCCCTCGAGCAAAACAGTAACACAAAGATAATATGGTAAAGATTAATGACTACTCAACTAAGGTAATTTGTGTTAAATACATTGAAACGTTCAAACTATAACAAACTTGTACTAACTACGAACTTCAAACCATTGGAAAAAAAGAAAGAACAGAAATGTGAACGCGATGTTTGGAAATAAAGTTTCTTTTCGATCACTGGGAAACAGCTGATGCACGCCTTCTCCCGTCTGCATGATTCGCCACATTTTTCATTACAGTTCGACTACATTTCGCCCTCCATTAATATTTTATCATCCACAAACAACGTCGCAACGGGGTTTTATTTTTCTTCACGAAGACCGGAAGCAAGGCCAGAAAAATAAAGCAAAAACCTTAGGTTCCAATTTCCCCGTTCCACCAATGCATATATAATCACGGATTCGCATCTTTATAGTTCTATTTTTGTGCAGAAAATTCTACGTACTTTCTCTGAGCTTTAGCTGAAGTACGCGAGTGTGTATGTAAATTATGCTTCATCTTTATCTTTTGTTTTGTTTATTTTTTTGGAATTTCAAATTGTTATGGCGTGACAACTCCTCTGTTGCCTGAGATGTTAAAGAGCGACGAGCTTCACCGGCCCGTTTGTTTTATACCATCTATTGTTACTCATATGCGGCGAGATGGTTCAGGAAATATAATCTGAATCTGGTATTTGGGAGGCACCAAGTCGATTTCCCTTGGACGGATCTTCCTGACTTTGGATTGTTTCTTATTTTTCCCTGGTTGGTAGACGAATCTAGTTACCAATGAACTTTAGTTAACTGTGTTTTAGAGAACCTACGAGGGCTGTTCAATAAAGAATGATAATAATTTTTACGGTCGTAATTTTTCGCACTAAAATTCAATCCTATATTCTGTTAGCTTAATGTGAAACAAACATGCCATAGTAGTTTCATTGTTGATACTCCTGGTTCCCGCCTGTGAGAACCAGGTAAGTTCAGTCATGTTCAGTATCGCCTACCGCTGAAATGGAGGTAACATGCAGTTAAATTTGATGTTAGAGGAAGATCCAGAGTTTCTTTCCAACGCAATCACTGCTGATGGAACTTGGCTACATCATTTAGATCCTGAGAGAAAACAGCAAAGCTCAATATGCAGATTTCCTTCATCACCAACCCCCAAAATAGAAAAAGTGTTTGCTACTCCAGGGGAAGTTATGGTCATCTCATTCTTTGATATTTATGGAATGCTTTATCAGGATTTTGTACCTGCACACACATCAGTAACTGGAAAATACCACTGGGATATGCTGAAAACATCGCAAGTGCATACCAGCGCAAAAGACCACATTTCCGTGAAGCAGGCTGGATGCTGCACCACGATATAGCGCGGCCGCATATAGCCAATGTTGTTGCTGAATATCTTGCAAAAATCTACGTGAAGTACCACTCTCACCCTCCCTATGGTCCGGATTTAGACCCATGTGACTTTTTTCTATTCGCTAACTTGAAGAAACGCCTTCTTGGGAGGCATTATCCATCATTAGAAGCAGTGGCGAAAAATGTGGAGGCGATTTTGAAGGATCTTTCAAAAATGACTTCCAGCATGTCTTTGAAGACTGGCAGAAACACAGGGAGAAGTGCATCGCATTCAGGGGAGACTATTTTGAGAAGGTTCATCAAAATTATGAGGATGAGTAAGGGTACGTTGTACAAAAAAGATTGTGATCATTCTTTATCGAACAGCCCTCGTATTCGTTTCAAAATTAGAATTGCCCTTGAAGGGCTAAGGCCTTCTCTCACGAGGGGTAGCTCAGTATAGCTCATGCGCTGAGCTAGTCCGGATAAGTGTTGTTGTTGTTGTTGATGATGATGATGATGATGATGATGATGATGATGATGATGATGATTATGGTGATGATGGAGCAATGGCCTTTGCGCCATATTGTCTACCACAAATCCCACATGCGGTCGTCTGGGATCGAACCCGAGCCACCTGGTGAGAATCAAGCGGTCTAACCACTTAGTCTCACGAGAACGAAACCTGCTGTGTTGCAATTTTACACAAAAATTGTAGATATATCAAATTCAAGAATTTTTTTGTGAGAAAACAGTCCACCTGAGAGTAACAAGGTGATTAGACATCAAGTGTTTTCACTGCGCCACATAGGTTTATGTGACCTCGGGCGGATATTCTCGTAGTGCAAGTGAAAACAACAGGACATTTACACTTAAGAAGTTTTAGGAAATACATTGTAATCTAATGTAATGCCAATTCAATGGCCTTAAAAGCGTACCTACAGCAAGAAACGAAAAAACAAAAATTAAGTCAATCAACATTGTATTTGACATGAACCACTGGTATATCTGCGATGAATAATATAGGCATGAATGAGTTGTAAATAGCATACAATAGAAATATTGTGATCTGAGAATATATATATATATTACTATATTTTAAGTTCAAAAAGTATACGTATTTAACCATGGATTACTATACATTTGAATTATTTCTCCCTCAGTAAACGAAATATATAACCCAAAATAACTGCAACGAAAATTACGCATTATGACTAATAAATTTGTGTACATTCATATAGTTCATTATGCTGTGTTTTGCATTCAAACCGTTTCTTATAACTTGCCATTGCTCTCTCTGAATTTGAAGTAAATGATTATAACGTAATACTTCACGCTCTAATAAAGTAAAAATAGCTAGAATAGCTACACCTGACCATGGAATGATGTGCCGCATGTGTAAGAAGATAAAGAAAGAGTTTCCCCTGAGAAAAGTACTTGCATGAACAGCACCAGAAGGAATTAATTTGTATCATAAGGTGCCAAAGATATATTTTCACATAAAAAATTGCAACTTTTTTCAGATATCTTGAAAACTTGTCTCTTCAAAACATTAAGCAATTAATTCCAGGAAAATAATTTTTGTGACCGCACTATGGTCGAGCGGGTACACCGCTTGACTCTCACAAAGGTGCCCGAGTTCGATCTCAGGCGACCCCAAAGTGAGATTTGTGATGGACAACACGGCGCTGGGGCGGGGTTTCTCCGGGACCTCCGGTTTCTCCCGCCATCCTTCCAACAATTGCTGCATTTTTCCTTTCATCCATTTCGCCCTCAGTCTCATTCGGGGACCGGGCTGGTCACCCATTCCTGGCGTTCTCTCTCTGTGCTCCATCACACATCCATTAACTGACATAAGGCGTAGAGGATCATGAATGAACAAGATTGTTCCTCATATCAAGAGAAGAAGAAGAAGAAGAAGAAGAAGAAGAAGAAGAAGAAGAAGAAGAAGAAGAAGAAGAAGAAGAAGAAGAAGAAGAAGAAGAAGAAGAAGAAGAAGAAGAAGAAGAAGAAGAAGAAGAAGAAGAAGAAGAAGAAGAAGAAGAAGAAGAAGAAGAAGAAGAAGAAGAAGAAGAAGAAGAAGAAGAAGAAGAAGAAGAAGAAGAAGAAGAAGAAGAAGAAGAAGAAGAAGAAGAAGAAGAAGAAGAAGAAGAAGAAGAAGAAGAAGAAGAAGAAGAAGAAGAAGAAGAAGAAGAAGAAGAAGAAGAAGAAGAAGAAGAAGAAGAAGAAGAAGAAGAAGAAGAAGAAGAAGAAGAAGAAGAAGAAGAAGAAGAAGAAGAAGAAGAAGAAGAAGAAGAAGAAGAAGAAGAAGAAGAAGAAGAAGAAGAAGAAGAAGAAGAAGAAGAAGAAGAAGAAGAAGAAGAAGAAAGAAGAAGAAGAAGAAGAAGAAGAAGAAGAAGAAGAAGAAGAAGAAGAAGAAGAAGAAGAAGAAGAAGAAGAAGAAGAAGAAGAAGAAGAAGAAGAAGAAGAAGAAGAAGAAGAAGAAGAAGAAGAAGAAGAAGAAGAAGAAGAAGAAGAAGAAGAAGAAGAAGAAGAAGAAGAAGAAGAAGAAGAAGAAGAAGAAGCAGAAGAAGAAGAAGACTTTTAGAGCAGTTGCACGTCGAATGCAGCTTAACTATATTAACTAGGGATAACGATTTTACATTGGCTCAATATTTGAGGGATCTGCTCATACCAGAGGTCCTGTATTCGTTTCCTCTTTGGATTTGAGAAACGTTTCTTTTATTAGAATAATCTCCAATCGTTTACAGAGTTTAGAAGTGTGAATATGGAAGTGAATGTAAGTGTGTTTCCTAATGAATCCTTGTCAATGATTAGGATGTGGCCAAAATAAAGGCTCTGAATAATTCCAAAGAAGTTAGTATTAGTCAAATAATAATAAAGAATACAGTAATGGACTTCATGTTTTATGAACTGGTTATTAAAGTTTCCAAAATACAAATTTAGAACTATATGTAGCAAAATTCTCTATTTACTTCTATATACATAGGGTAGCTTGGAAAGGTGGCTTGCATATTGTATTTTAAAGTGACTATGTTGTTCCATTGAAATTTTTGACTTCAATATTTCACAAAAAATACATGTTTTGAGAATCCTAGATTAAACAGGATAAGAAAAAGGCTTTGTGGTTGTATCTGTATGTGACGTGTGTGTATGTGTGTGTCTGTTTCTTTGTATTCTTTTCTTTTGTAATTTACGTCCTCCAACGTTAAATCATATCGGACGGTGAATGAAAAGGGTGAATCGATGCTCAAATGAGCCCAGGGTCCATAGAGCTTAGAGTTACTCGACATTCGTCTTTCAAGATAAAGGAAACCCCCGAAGAAAACCTTATCCAGGTAACTCACCCTGACAGAGATTCGAACTGGAGACCTCTTGAACGTGAGGCAGACATGCTACCATCTACGCTACCGAGGCGGGCGTGTGTGTGCGCGCGCACACATATGCAATTTGTGAATAGCATAACAGAAAAGTGAAAATTTGGTTAAATACCAAACTTAATTTTTGAAGTTCAGCATCTTCCGAGGACACGGTCATAAAATTCTCCTTCACAAAACACTGTTTAACATGGAAATTTTTTTCGGAAGTTTTTATTTTCCAGAAATGGCTATAACTGTGTTTTAATCATTTACTGTATTTTAAAGCTTATTTCCATGATAAAATATATATCTTTAATTTTATGGGAATTACTTCATCGTTATTTTGTACGATTTCTGCACGGCTAGTAAATAATAAGATCGGCAGTAACTTACTACATTAAACAAGTGCATCTCGTTAAAGTACTTTATTTATGTTCACCATTTTAATGGGGTTGACTATTTCAGAGATATTTTTCGATATATGTTTGTATTTTAAGGAACTTATACCTTTTCTTCCCAGGCGACCGCAAAGTGAGAATTGTGGTGGACAACACTGCGCTGGGTCGGGTTTTCTCCGGGACCTCCGGTTTCCCCCACCATCTCATTCCACCGGTGCTCCATCTTCATCTCATGTATCATCAGTGTCATCGCCTGCGGTGCCGCATGTAGTATAAACGGGCGTAAACACTACACTACACTACTTATACCATTTCAAAAAGAAAGTCGTGCTTTTTGTTTGTATTTTTTTTTCTTTCTTTCTTCCTGATCACCTAAAGAGCCATGTAAATCTGCTTATGTCGTACATTTCAACAATAGAGGATATAAAGTTTACAACATGCTTTTCTCATGGATGATATAATTATTTAAAGAACTGCCTTATAGGCAATTATATAGGGAATGTATTAATTAAGGTGTAGCAATATTTGGCTATCCAGCTTACCTTAATACTGATATTGCGTATACTGACGAACCAGCTCCATCTACTGATGCCAGCCCCTTTAGGAGATGGATACCAATGGGAGGAAGCTTTGGATACCTGTTGAAGAGTAGGAAATTTAAAATGGTAGGAAGCAGTCTTTCTTAGTTTGCTATAGTAAAGGAGCTATTTGTCACATTGGTTTTTGCATTGTAGAGTTGAATGATATTGTAAAATCAATTAAAGCTGTAATAGAAACGAAGATTTTAACTATATTGTTGGAGTAGGAGTAAGGTAGAAGAAAGACTGCTTTTAGATAAATTAGATTAAAGAAATTGTTAAAGATACTGGAATCCAGTAGCTTAATTAGTTAAGGTAGAAAATTTATATCTGTAAAATTTGTGAAATATTTTATGTGATTTGGAAATTGAAGAAAGCTAAAAATAAGGTTTGCATAATAACGTCTTGTATTGATTCCAGAAACCAGGCTGCTAGATATACTGATCTTATTTTATTTTCATTTTATGTAGGTGTGGCTTTAAGTTTCTCCATGTAACACACAGCCTTTGGGAGAGGTTCAGAAGCTACAAAATGAGTGCATGCAAAGCGAAAGTGAAAAGCAGTGGAAATAATTAAATGCCTACCCAAGTGAAACCATCTCATTCCAAAGAATCAAGCTAGTCGCAGAATAAAGACGGAACAGCCATTTGAATGCTAAGTAACATGTTACAATATTAGGCCGAAGCGTCGAAAAGGGTCCAAAGCGGGCGTTATGCTCTTCTCTTCGGGAACATTTCACTAATGACTTAGTCTGCCATTTCAACTCACTTCAGAATGAGCTTAAGGAAAGTCAGGCATAAAACTTCGTAAAAATGCTGCCTAAATACGAGGGAGATACGAGGGAAAACGTTTGACACAAAGAAACTGGTACAGTTCATGGGTCATTGCCTCCGAGACTGACCTTACTGTTTTGTAATTTCTCTCGTCCGTTTTTCTAGAGAAGAATTTATATTAAGATAAACGTAACTCACAGTAGCCTCATATATTAATCGAGTGGAGACTTTATTCTATTTGGTGTACCAATTTCTATTTACCAAAAGTGTGCTCAAATCTGTTGTTCCATTCTCTGAGACTACTTCAAAATATTAAAAATAATTGAAAGTGTATTTTTTGTCTCTCATTTGTGAGAATCTGTTTACGAAGAGAAGCTGCCTTATAGTCTCGGTTAAATATTAGGAAATGAAATATTATGGAATTTAAAGGTGTTTCGTTTCAAAACAAATGTTAATTTAGTTTTGTAAACGAAGCTGTATTTTTAAAAATGTCACCCAGAATAGGAAATAGAAGGGCAGATAACGCTTTGATAAGTACACCTTACAGTATTAAGACAGTTATATAAAATGTCTATTTTACAACAGTTCAGATAGTTTAATGATGGTGTTCATGCAAGGGGAGATATAGCCCTCAAATCACTTTAGGCTCATAATCAATCATGACTGGGTTTCTCTTAATCTATGCAAAGAGAGATTTCGAGTGAGCTTTCTAGAATTATCTATGTACTTCATGGCAAAACGAGAAGGCATATCGGAAAGAATTCGCAACACAGAGATGTTTACCTCAGCTTATCGCACATACACGGTGAGTCCAGTGTATGTATCGTCTGTTCAGATATAATCATGTCTTCTGGACAGCAATGTGTCATACATCGGCAGGCGCGAGAAAACATATTATATAGACACACGCAGCTTCTAATCGCTCTATTTGTGCTTGGTAACTTACTGTACGTCAACTTACTAATATTTCACTCTTCTAATCGACCAGATAAGACCCGATAAGAGACCATTACAGCGCTGGTCACCTGAAGGTCAATACGCCTCAACGCTCTGACAAGTAATACTACTCCAAGATGTTGACATCACATTTGGCATGCAACACCCATAAGCTATACTTTATCTTCAAAATAAATGCAGTTGTTGCGTACTGTTTGGAACTGGCTAACTGTTTTATAGAATACTAAATTTGTAACAATGCAGTTATTAGCATCGCGCGTTGCTGTAAATAGGCCCACAAGAATTTCTTACATGTTAATAAATCTACTGACACGGGGCTGTTGCATTTTAGAATGCCCATCTGTGAAAATTCTAAAATCTACAATTTTGCTTAGATTGGCTTGAAGCTTTACCACAATTGTAATATTAACATTACTTCACAGACCCATTTTCAGAACTGTGTCCAAAATAGTTCTTGTGATATTAATATATTTATAGTGGTTTACTGACATTTAATTAAGCTGTTCCACATGATGCAATTTTAGTTCCAGAAAAATAATAGTTTGCGGTTATATTCATTAATATATTATTAGTAAACTAATGAGACGAATTTTTAATCTGACCCTTGGTTTAGGATAAAAAAGTGGTTCACTTTCCATTTATTAATTTTTAATATTTGCTTTTGAAATGTATGCTTTGTTATTTAATTTCAAGAACGCTGGTGACATTATAAAAAATCATAATCATTTTCCTTAGGTACTATTTTTATCCAGGCACAAAAATTTTCAAGCATCTAATTTGAAAGCTGCATCGTGTGGAGCAATTAATATATTGAAATTCGCCGAAAATTTAAAACACGAGAAAATCACCAAAATAGGCCACTTACAATGATCCACTTAAATACTCATATGCCAACAATTTTTGAAGGGTCGCATGGCATTAAATTAATAGGTAATTGAAGTGCACAGATTACTTTATTTAATTAGGCAAAAAATTGTTACTTTTTCACTTTTTGACCAATTTTCAAGATAGCTATCTTTAAACACATTTAAAAACTATTAGTGTGGGCGACATTGGGACGAATAGGCCAGGGACTGATCAACTGAACGGTCCGGACCGAAACAATTAACTTAAATGTGGTTTTTGTCTCGGAGAAAAAATGTCCCTCATGCATTTCCATAATATGATGACTGGTTGGAAAAAAAAGGTGAAAGCCCGCCTCGGTAGCATAGATGGCAGCGTGTCTGTCTCACGTTCAAGAGGTTCCGAGTTCGAATCTCGTTTAGGGTGAGTTACCTGGATAAGGTTTATTCCGAAGTTTTCCCTTACCCCGATAGACGAATGTCGGGTAACTCTAAGCTCCATGGACCCCGGATTCATTTGAGCATCACTTCACCCATTTCATTCATCGTCTGATATGACTTAACGTTGGAGGACGTACATTACACACACAAAAAAAAGGTTGAAGTGCTAGAGGAATACTTAAGAAGTCAGTAAATATCAAGGAAGTTTCTGTGCACATATACGGAATCAATTATGTCATCATCTGATTTTGGATAAAGATAAAATAGTAACCATATGTAATAGGATTCTCCTTTGTGGGTTTCGATGCACCAACATATGTAGCATGATTCGTGCTGGTATCTCGTTATCCGTCGTTGGTCTTACTTCGTCCATCTTTCCTTCGTCCAAAATATTATGATTTGATAAAGAAGATGTTCCCCGAACTTACCAGAAAATAATTAATTATGCCTCGGCTAGCTTTTAATATTCTTCTGTTATATTCTTACTTACGAGCAATGAAAACTCTAAGTTACAAGGGTGGTAACGGGTGAAGAAATCATTAAGATTTTTAATTTGAATTTCTATAAGAAATCAATCTTTTGTTTATTTCAGTTTGATCTGTTTATTTCAGAAAGAAACCAAGCGCCGTCGCTTAGGTTCTTTCTGCGGTAAATTTCATCGTAACGTTTGGCAGCCCTGGTGACATGTGTTTTGAGACTCGCTGTGACAATAACTCACAACTACACTGTACCTGGCCACTCATTTTGCCATGTGACAGCGATTTTGGAAGCATAAAGCGTCTCTTGAAAAAGATGGACAGGATTTATACTCCTGATGAATACTGATAAATATGCAGAGCTCATGCTAAACGCTAGTAAGTCTGACCGATTTACTGTATAGCACCTTACAGCAGACGATGTTCAAAAATGCCAAATTCGGACGAAACATCAGCCAGGAAAGTACCCAAAGAAACTAAGCAGCCATTCAAAGTGTTCAAGTACAAAGAGTTTGTCTACTACAAGGATACTGCGGGAAAAGTGGTCGCAAGCGAATTCATTGAAGGATCAACAATATCTCATTGCTAAAAACTGCAGCCCTCCGGAACTACCAACAGAGAAAGCTTATCCTTTGGGGAAGGTATGATTACTTTTATTTTACCAAAGTTATTTTGAACGTTTATATTTTACTTGCACAGTGAGATTTTTTGTTCTAGGTTGCAATCAAAAGAAAAAAAGATAGACAATATAAAAAGTTGATGGAATACACCGTTGGATATGAAGCCTTCTATCACACGTTTCATCCAATGGCCAACAACTGACGAGGAGTTGCCAGAAGACTTGCTAGAAGCTGAATAAGTGAATAAGGCCAGATCTTTGTATATAGACATACTGTAGCCTGTAGTCTACTTGTATTTTTCGATTTAGGCCTAATAAACAAACCCTTTTTATACTTAAGTGTGTCTTGTTACTTACCTTTAAAACCAAAACAGGTAAAAATAATGGTTTGACTTAATTTCAATAATAATTTTAAAAAATCACTTTGGATACACTCTTTTATTGCAGAAACCACCTAAGTGCAATTTTTTCAAAACTTTATGCCTCAAAAACTTAAAGGAAGAAAAATTAAAGAAAAATAGATTATTTCAATAGTATGTTTTTGATTTGGTAAAAAAATATTTCAAGAAGACTGGACCTATACTTAAGCTGCAAAACAGCTTTCATTAGCTTTCCGAAAGTTGAAAAATGTGTACTTAGGTGGTTTCTGAAATAAAAGATTCAATTATTACTACGGCCAATCACAAAATTACATATATTTTTTACACAATTTTGTTTTTCTTTTATAAATTTATAAATATTTCAAACCCTTTCTAAAAATAAATCGAAAAAACTGTTACCTGTTATATGCATTTATAATTTCTGTGAATTGTGCGATACTAACTCATAAGAAGTCATGTGATACTATGTGGATGGAAATGTCACGCAATAATCTTGTATGTGAAACTGAAGAGAAATATGAGCTAGTTAAGTAATAAAAATATTGCAATGAAGTGTGGTGATGATATATCGACGATTGATAGAGAGAAAACGGAGACAAAATAGAAAAAAATATAATATTTTTAATACGTATCATATATTCAGCTATTTTTCAAAGAAGTTTCAGATAGTTAAATGTATGATGTATTTTAGCGTTATTACAGTTATAGATTCTGCAGCAGAAACATTTTGTGTGAATTTAATTTTGCAATATTGTAGCACATTGAGAAAATTTGATACTATCCCTTTCCTGGAAATGTTTAATTAAACAAATTTGCCAATATCTGTCTCAATATCATGAAATAAATAGAAGAATTAGAAGTTTGTATAAAAATGAGTTAAAATCATATTAGCACAAGACATAGTATCTTTTTGTAGCTCCAAAGTACATTTATCGGAGTTTTCACGTTTGGGAAGCGTCAGGTTACATATTTTCTTTATTTTTAATTTTTTGTTATATATATCCCACCATTGACACCGCGCTATCGTCTTTTAATGCCACAAAGAGTCCCTTTTTCACCTTCCTGTTATTACGCGAACGACACCAAAAGAGACAACGATAAAATCCGATTTCCACGAGAACGTCTTTGCTTTGCCGCTAATTTTTCCCGACATATAACGAAGTCTCATTTCCTTTGATACACCTCAGTAGCCGAACTTTCTGAAATTCATTCCACTATCGCACTCTCTGCAGGAAACTTTACAATCTTTGCTTTGCCGCTCCTTATTTCTTTTTATAATAGCGTTAAAATAAGAGGATTGGGTGTCTCGGTCGCTGTTCCAGTTTCCGCTGAGTAAGAATTCTATTTCTCTTATAATGTATAGAAATACTCCGGGATCCCATGGATTCCACAAAAAGTTATCAACCGCGTTACGAGCCCCGGCCTTCTATAAGGCGCACAGTATTACTGGATACGCTTTTCGTACTACACCTAACTATAATTTATTAGGGTTCTTAGACAAGGGAAGTACTACTTGTATTCTCCACTCAAACATTTCATATTTCATGGTTTGGGGCCCCACATCTGATTTTCTTTTCTAATTTACGTCCTTTAACTTTTTAAGTCTATCGGGCAATGGAGTGGGTGAAATGACGCTCAAATGGGCTCAGGGTCCATGGAGCTTAGAGTTACCTGACATTCTCTTTTAGGGTAAGGGAAAACCCCGGAAAGTACCTTATCCTGGTAACTCACACTACATGTGATCTGTGGTATAATACGAGGACCGATACGCCTCAATCGCATGTTTTTCTGCTCTTTAATAAACTACTTTTACGAACACTTTAATACTCTGAACATTACAGATCATTTTTCCATATACACGGTATGCAAACTTACAACCAATAGATTTTTTTGAGAACAATGTTTATAATGGAAATGAACAACTAACATTGAAGCATCAACAAGCAGGAGCAAGCAATTGCAGGAGGAGCTCTAGAAATTAGCGGTCTGTGACAGGTCGTTTTGCAATCCAAGCCTTACTTAAAGGTAGTTCCTCTATATTTAGTTTCAGAGCCTCGAGATTAGGATGCTTCTCAAGCAGGTAAAACCTGGTAATGAAACTCACTTAGTTGATCAGGCCAACAAAGAAAATATTTCCCCAAGTGAGCTTTCCTCCAGCAAAATAACCTTCATTGGCCTTTACGATGGAATCAATCTTTGAGAAATAGTATAGAATTGTCTACTTTACTAGTGATTCATATTTATTCCTCTTGGATTCCTCATTGTCAGCATAGTGATAGCTGCCAATTGCCTGCCTCAAATCGTTTATAGTACGACGGCTGTTCAATAAGAAATGATAATAATTTTTTACGGTCATAGTTTTTCTCACTAATATTCAATCTTATTATATTCTGTTAACTTAATGTGAAACAAACACGACGTAGTAGTTTCATTATTGGTACTTCTGGTACCCGCCTGTGAGAACCAGGCAAGTTCAGACATGTTCAGTATCACCTACCGCTGCAATGGAGGTAACATTTGAGGAACAATATGCGGCTTTGAAATTCTGCTTTCGTCTCATCAAATCTTCAGTTAAGGCCTATACAATGTTACAGGAGGCCTATGGAGGGTCTGTTGTTCCCTACAGCACAGTTCGCAGGTGGTTTAAAATGTTTAAAGAGGGGAGATAATCAATTTAAGAGGAAAGTAGATTCGGTTCTCCAGTTACTGCTCTTACGGAAGAAAACATCAACACTGCTGCTGCCATTGTGAGAGAGGATCGACGCATTACCTTAAGATCACTTTCTGAAATACTGGACATTTCATTGGGTGCCACCCACACGTTGGTGACAGAAACATTACACATGAGACGTGTTTGTGCGCGATGGGTTCCAAGATGGCCACATATTGCCAATGTTCTTGCTGAATATCTTGCAAAAATCAACGTCAAGGCATCTCTCATCCTCCTTATAGTCCGGATTTAGCCGCATGTGACCTTTTTCTATTCCCTAACTTGAGGAAACGACTTCGTGGGAGGCATTATCCATCATCAGAAGCAGTGTTGAAGGCTGTGGAGGCGATTTTGAAGGATCTCTCAAAAAATGTTATCCAGCATGTCTTTGAAGACTGACAGAAACGCTAGGACAAGTGCATCGCATTCAGGGGAGACTATTTTGATAAGGAGCATCAAAATTATGAGGATGAGTAAAGGTACGTTGTCAAAAAAATTGTGATCATTCTTTATTGAACAGCCCTCGTATCAACCATTGCATCAATTTCATAAGCTTCCATATCATTACTGCCTGCCAACCCACACTGTTTTGCAAGATAGCGCAGATAGCAGCAGACTGATGCATTTTTTTCCACCAACTTCCAACACGGAGATTTTGCCAAATGGCATGGCTGGTTTAAACTGTAGCCATTGTTCACTCTCAAATCTATGATCCTCAAATTCTGTTTTCTTATAGGCCAGCAGTAAGCGAATGGGTGCAGCCAAGGCCTGTACTGAAAAGTAATGACGCTTGTATGCGGGTGCCATTGCTTCCTTCAAACTTTCTATGAATTTAAATTTATAATCGTATAATATTATAATAATGTTCTTACGAATATTATTTTTCTAGCCGCTACTTATTAACCAATAATTAGATCTTTAAAATGCTTTAAAATTGTAATGAATAGCAACCCAGGACATTTAGGATGTGTTATTGTTTAAACCGTGAAATGGTCTGATACCGTCCCTGTTAGGCATAACATTAGCATAATAACCGCGAAAGTCATATTAAATGCATATTTGCGGGCGGATAGATATCACACTATGAATTAAGCTAAATTCATAATGATCTAATATACAGGCGCAGAAACTAAACAGGCAATCCCAATACATATATTTTATTGCAACGTGTAAAGAAGGCCGGGAAAATGAACACTTACCCTCACAGGAATGTTCCTTGTGTTGAGCCGACAAAGGGGCATTGTTCGTGTGTCGCCCAAGACTAGACCCAAGCGACAACTCGTTGCTCGTCTTAGCTCTGATTTGCAAATGATTTGATGTAGAGAATAGACACTGGGATTTAAGCTACACTTTTGCAAGCGTCATTTCGCATTAGTTACCTAGACTGTGGGTAAGAGAAAGTTGCATGGAATACATGCCTCAGAAACTCAAAATTGCGATGAAATTTAAGAGTAGGGATGAAACACAAACTATAAGGAACTAGCAAAGGATCGCATGACCACTAAAGTGTCCAAAACTCGGCGAAATGAAGAGGACATTTGTGCAATGGCGACGTTTAACATTTGCTTGGAAACACACTCTGTTTTGGCAAGTGAAAGGCGCAACACTTACTGATAGTTCATCAAAGTCCATGTTCGCGAATGGACGGAGCAACACACATTAGGTGGTTATCGAACACTCTGTGTTATCGAGTGAGAGAAGCAGCACACATTACATCATCACCAAGATTTTACCAAACTTTGTTGTTGTATAATCCTCCGGAAATACTCTAGTGCGCGAAGCAATGTTCAAGGCGACGTCCAGAAACGACAATGCGTACACAGCTACATACATCACTCGGTGCGTCCTAGAAATTTGCAAGTTCACTCGCGACTGTGATTCATACTAGCCGTCATGTCACGCGCACAGCAACGGGCAAATCCTAAGTCTCGCGCCTAATGTGTGAGTTACACCAACACAACAGTGACGAGTGGAGAGGGCGACTTGTATAAATAAACTTGCCATTCAACGGTCGTGGTGTCTTCTGTGTGGCAATACCCCTACACTGTCAGGACGCACCCACTCCCTGAAATCCAAAAGAGAGAATCCATGCAGACCTACCCTGCATGGATGAGAAGCGAAGATTTGAAATCTGAAAGGTGGTCACCCATCTAAGTCGATAAACAAGCAGAGATGCAAGAATTAAACCAAATAATTCTACAACAAACCGAGTATTATTAATACGACTGAGTAGCCAACAACAATCACCAAAATCCATTTCCTACAGCCATTCACCTGATGAGAACAGAACTCACAGCTCCAATTTAACTCCAATTAGAACCCAATTAATTTAAGTATGTTATGTAGGTTTGCCGCAACTTTAAGGACGCACCCACTCCCTGAATCCCAAAAGAGAATCCATGCAGACCTACCCTGAGAAAACCCCCAACCTGTTGTAAACCTCTCATCCGTAGCCCTCACCCGTCACAAACTCCATCATATGAGGTGTTGAGTGGCGGGAGAGCTCAACGAGGTACTTAACGTACAAGTACCGCCTCAGGTCAAGAAAGATAATTTCGAAATGGTTATAGTCATTAAGCTTATTTGACAGATATGCTGTGCTTAACGATCTCTGTGAGTTTGTGGAACAAAGTGTTGATTATATTTTAAGATTTTCCACATATTCATATAATTCATTGTGGATAAAAGATGAAGTGATAGCCCACGCATGATGGATTGGAGAGAAAGTCAGTCGGAGGTGCTCCTTGTCGAGCAAAAGTTGAGGGACTAATCCAGAAGAATGATGAAGTTCGGAGACTAACCTCTAACCCCTTCCATGATGTATGAAGCTTCCAGAAGACTGGTTGGACCTAAATATAAGCAAGCGTGCTCGTGACTGTACCATGGTTGGTGTAACACACTGGTTACTGATCGATTGATAAAGCGAGAATGGAGTCATTGTTCGAACTTCCTGAGCAACAGTAAGAAAGAGTTCTATTTAGCCACTAGAAGAGGAAACACGATCCTTATGATTGATAGTTATCATGTAATCAATATCGTTTCATCCATTTCATCTAATTAAGCCCGCCTCGGTAGCGTGGTGGTAGCATGTCTGCCTCACGTTCAAGAGGTCCCGAGTTCGAATCTCGGTCAACGTGAGTTACCTGGATAAGATTTTTACCGGAGTTTTCCCTTATCCTGAAAGACGAATGTCGGGTAACTCTAAGCTCTATTGACCCCGGGCTCATTTGAGCATCATTTCACCCATTTCATTTATCGTCCGATATGACTTAGCGTTGAAGGACGTAAATTACAACAACAACAACAAATAAACGAAAAAATCTAATTAAAAAGTAACGAAGAAATTTTCTTCTAAAGCATATTAGAGGAAGGAGGAGTAGAGTGTTTTCTTGCAATAGTTGCAGGTAAGCTCCAATTTTGCTGCTTTTTCTCCTAAGGCACTGGTCATTTTACAGTTAAAACATATTTCTTCCTCCCCTCACTTTTTGTCTGTAATTTTACGTCCTCCAACGTTAAGTCAAATCGGACGATGAATGGAATGGGTGAAATGATTCTCAAATGTGTCCAGGGTTCATGGAGCTTAGAGTTACCCGACATTAGTCTGTAAGGATAAGGGAAAACCCCGGAAAAGCTTTATTCAGGTAACTCACCCTGACCGAGATTGGAACTCAGACCCCTTGAACGTGAGGCGGACACGCTACCATTTACGCTACCGAGGTGGGCTCTAATCATCGTCATCATCATTGCATATTAACAATTTACGCCTGTCTCTATTTATTTGTGAAAACATTTAAAGCGTGCATTACGTGGAATGTTAAACATACCAAGCAAATCAATCTATCTATCTATTGCTATTCGTCTTTATTTCTTGGTTTGTGACTATCAAGGAATACACAAAAGGATTTCTAAATTTATTTTATGCATATATTACACTTTGGAGCTACACCTATTAGAAACTGAAAAAGGGTCCAAACGGCTGGAATCTTTAAATGAAATTTTAATCAGACTAATCGTACATAAAGAGTGCTTTTGCCATCATAACATTTTCCAGGTGTGCTAACTAGGGTAGACTTCTCCGGAATGACCTGGTTACAATAGAAGTGTAGATTACAAAGAAATTAATTAATATACTCCTTGCATCTTAAGAGTTCATTATTTGTTTAAACAAGAGCCATGAGTTAAGTATTATTAATTACTTTGTGCATGTATTTTAACAACTGCTTCGACAATTTTGGGAACTAATGAAACATATTTTATTTTGCATACCTCTTTATTTTTAGAACCAATATTCTCCCCCCCATTATAACAAGTTGGTAATCATTTTAATAATACCAGGAGAATGGTATTGAATCAATAAACTTTGGTGATTTAATTTAGAAGAATCTGGCGTTTATTTGGTCAGAGTGTAGTCAATCATAAACAGTACTTTTAAGGTTAGAATCTTTTATTAAATTTACGTCCTCCATCATTAAGTCATATCGGACAATGAATAAACTGGATGAAATGATGCTCAAATGAGCAAGGCTCCATAGAGCTTGAAGGTACCCGACATTTGTCTGTCAGGATAAGGGAACATCCCGGAAAATATCTTATCCAGATATCTAACTCTGACGGAGATTCGAGCTCCGAACCTCTTGAACGTGTGGTAGAGCCTCTACCACCAAGATAACAGAGAGTAGGCTAGTGTATTGGCCGACCATTTTGGTACTTGGTCTATCAGATAATAAAAAAATAAGGAAATATTAACTACTGACAAAGTCATCGCCGATCACCCTCTCCCAAAGGTATAAAAAGACTATACAATGTGCACGTTCAATTTAGCTCACTATTTTAGCCTTTTTTCCATGTGTTATAGTTGATAATTTTTTGCAAATGAAGTACAATGCGAAATGCTTACATTACCAACACTCAGACATCGATTAAGCAGTTCTGCAGTGCTTGGAAATCCTGTAAATGCTGAACAGAAATGACAGAACAGAGTGTTATTGCCTGCTCTATCATTCTATTAAGCAGCGTCGATGTATGAACTTATATGCTTTTTGTTATATGTATTTTTATTTTATTATTCTGGTTTTGAATCACAATTTCTCCTTTTCTTGCGTTATACTGCGATTTGTATAAACTTTATCTCTCTCGGCGTTAACTTAACCTCTTTTTACACAATTAAAGAACCCTTAAGAGATGCAACGAATCAAGACTCAGTAATCCCAAGCCACTCAGTTAATCTCTTTGCAATAGAACCTCTATTATATCTGTTCACAAATTTTAAATGTTGGCATTTTCCTCTCTATAAACAGTTATTTAGTGATCGTTAGCAAAATTGATTACAATGTAAGTACAAAAGAAATACATTAAACGTTGATGGAGTCGACATGAAAAATCCAACACCATGGCCAGGATGTGAACCATGGATCTCCTGGTTTCCGTCCAATCTGTTAATCCAATACCTTAGCCTGCATATGGCTAGTGTGAATAAATGATTAATTTCCATCAATTAACTAAAAGAGCGACTGGACGGAAACCAGGGGATCCGTGGTTCCAATCCCGGCCATGGCGTTGAATTTTTCATGTCGACTCTATCAATCCAATACCTTAACCTGTATACGGCTAAAGTGAAGAAATGATTAATTTCCATCAAGTAAAACCATAAACGTTGATATATGAGTAACTTTTGATTTATTTTTATTTAGACGGTTTTAAAATCCAAAGAATTCAATACAACCATATATAAAAGTAGAATAAGGCTATTCATAGATTTTTAGTGTTTCATTATGTACCTCAAGAATATTTTATAAATGACATTTACATAAATATAACAAGGGATCAATTGCTGCTTTTTGAATTCTATGCTTTGTCAGCTGAAGTGTTGCATTTTGTCTGCCTATGTACATATATTCCGTGCATTAAATGTAACTATCCTTTGTTCTTATACTCTGTGGCATTTAGCAAACATTTATATTTTGTGGAGCAGGAAAAGCTATTTTTCTCTATTGCATAACATTTTCAAATTAAAGTCGAGACCTTCTTCATAAGCATGTTCTATTTAAACCGTTTATCTGTTTGTATTCAATAAAAGGGTTCAGTAAATTATGTTTAACCATTGAGTCATTTATAAATAATTACTAATTTGGCTTTTAAAAGTTGAAAGTATTCAAAATCTGTTGAGCAGTTTAACCTACTTAGAAACACATTCCTTTTTTCTATTTATAGTTAAGATTTCTATGATATATTTGCTTAAATTGCTATAAGTGCTAAATTGAAAATTAGTTAATGCGAAAAGATATTGGATATCAAATTTTTGATTCAAGTGCTCTAACTTACTACCCCTAGTTGTCAATATTTACCCATCCCTAGACTGCAGTGAACTTATGGCGATATTACATTATAATGTATGCACTAAATGCAAGGTATAATTATCAGTATTATTCTCTTGGCAGTAAAATGATTAATCTCTCTTGAGTTTATCTTGCAACAAGAACCTGTTAACAGCGAACAATTACAAGGAACAATTAAAATTAACCGACCAGGAGTGTTCAGTTGCCCTATCTAGAGAACTTCGCCCCCCTTGGTTACCAATTTAAAAACTCACAGCAGGATACAAAACCAGCTCGCCTCATGCATATCCGATTTGTTTTCCTTTTTTGGGCGGACACAACGGTATTAAGACTTAAATAGCATAATCCTCGGCCAGGAAGGAATTGTGGTTTCGTTTACAGTTCTGAAAGCAGCAGAGATTTGGAACATGGTTTCATTTGTTATGCTGCGAGACTAAATAAATTCGTAAGGGGAACATAATAGCCAAAGCCGATTTCTGCACTTTTCGTTCCTTTTTTATAAAACCAGCAGATATGGAACAGCAGCGCTTGATGAATCATGTTAACCAATACTCGTAATATTTCCATGAAATTTGTAACCAATGTTCACTTACATTTTGAGTTATATCGATATTAATATAATTAAAAGAAAACAAATATCAGCACTTTATCGCTTGTTAGTATCTGTTTCAGATAAGCAGATACCAAACAACATTTTTGGGAGTAGCTATATTATATATTTTGTAACAAATGTATATGAACGAATGCTATAGACTATCCTGCGCCGTGGCGTAGTGGACTAAGGTATCATGCTTTGGTGTCCTGCCATGGTAGGCGCTCGCGATCAATCCCACCCCTGGAGGGTGCGGATCTTAAGTCTCGGGTGTAGGACCTCACTTAGCATCGTGAGGAAATTGAGAAGCTACAATACGTAGGGAACCCTGGTCAAAAGAGACAACTATCCGGCTGGAGGTGCCGAGATGCTGACCACATCCTCTCCCCACCTCTACCTTGCGTATATGTGCGTGAGGCCGGCAGTCGGGTTGGCAGGCTTTGGGCCTCTAAGGGTTATCGTGCCATGGGAAAAATATACTTGCTTACAATTGCGTACTCTTTTCACGTCACGAGACTTGAGTAAATGACAAAATATTAAACAACTCCAATAATTAATTACATACAGCTAGGAAATAACTAATGCCAGAAAAAGCTGTTTGAAATAAGTTGTGTGTTTTAAAAAATCTACTTTTTTGTTGCAGTACATTTTCTTCTATAGCTTAAAGTTACTATGGAAGGGTAGAGCCAGACTGAAAAATTCAATGCCATAGCCAATATTTGAACCACAGATCATCTGGTCTCCGTCCAGCCGCTCTAAACCATTGAGCTACTATGGCTAACGTGCCGACATGACATTAAATTCTCCAACTGACTCTTGTTTTTCCCGGTAAACCACTAGGAGTTCTCATAAACACATGAGATAGCTACCTTAATGGCGACTTACTATGCTGTAAGTAGGAACTTATAGTTATCAATTAAACCGGTTGAGTAAAAAGTATGGGAAAATACCTGTAACCCTTCTCTTTTATTATCAATGGAAGAAACCCCACATTTATCTACTAACCAGCACATTATGGAAGACAGGTAGTGAATTATCTAAATCATGAATTTCCAGAAAGATGGATTGGCAGAAGAGGAAGTATTGAATGGATGCCAAGATCTCCTGACTGGAATCTCTTAGACGTTTTCTTGTGGAGATATTTGAAGTGGAGGGTTTACGAGAACCGAAGAGTTGAAGAGTTAAAGGGAAGAAATGGGCAAGAAATGCAGCTGATCAGGTGAACTGTGAAATGTCACTTCACAAAACTATAATGCCATAGTACTTACATCATTACCTCCATACAGTGTCCAGGCATGATCAAGTCCTGATGTCCCGATTAAGAATAGGTCACACTAACATAACTCATAGCCATCTACCTGAGAAGAACCAACCTCCCATATGCAGAACTTGTAATAGTATCCTGTCGGGCACATAATATTTGACTGTGTACCCTACAACCATTGGCGCCGGCAGCATGGCACACCCAAGAATATAAGTGAGACGTTATCTTCCCCATCTCGATGCGGAAGACTCATTTTCTCAGAAAGATTGGTTTATATTTCAAAATTTGATCTTCAACTCATTAATTCCTTGTATACATTCTTGAGGTTATATAGTGCACTAAATTTAATGTAATGTAACCTGTCTAGTTTAATGTCCACTCTTTTTCATGAATTTATTTTGCATTAATGCAATGTAATGTAATTTATACTGTTAAAGTCGCGATAAGGCTTTCTAAGTTAAAGCAACTATAAACTCTCTTAATAAAAACTATAACAACCATACATTTTGGAAACGTAGAGTCAGACTGAAAAATTCAATGCCATAGCCGGGATTTGAACCACGGATCTTCTGGTTTCCGTCCAGCCGCACTACCATTGTGCTACTATGGTCAACGTGCCGATATGACATTAAATTCCCCAACTGACTCATATTTTCCCGGTAAACCACTTAGGAGTTCTCATAAACACATGAGACAACTACCTTAATGGCGACTTACTACGTGTAAGTACTTTAAGGTCCGGGCTTTATAGTTAACCACTATTAGGTTAATTAATGGAAATTAATTATTCTTTCACACTGGCCGTGTGTAGGCTAAATTGTGGAAACGTAGTCAGACTGAAAAATTCAATGCCATAGCCGGGATTTGAACCACGGATCTTCTGGTTTCCGTCCAGCCGCACTACAAACTGACTCTACGTTTCCACAATTTAGCCTACACACGGCCAGTGTGAAAGAATAATTAATTTCCAACCATACATTTTACTCACCCCCTGTAAGATAACATAGATTTCCTTCCAAGGGTAGAAGAAGACCTTCACAAGCTACTTTAAGTTCAAACACATCTTAACCTTTTAGTATGCAAGTACCTTAAATAAATGAACACTTTTATCAAACTATAAGCCATTTTTCTCAAATAACAACAACTTCAAATAATGCCCCATGTAGTATTTAGTTAGAGTTGGGGAATGCCCAAGTTATACATTATTCTATCGAAAACCAAAGTTAGTTTTATTCAAATATTAAATTTTTTGAAACATGTTCAGTCTCTGGAAAACAATTAGGCATGTAACATTTTTAAGTTTCTAAAAACAAAAATTACATTAAATCATTAAAATCGATATACAAAACTATAATATATCAAGAAAATATACCATATATCTTTTCATCTATGCTCAAGGAAGATATAATGAAACTTCAGAATAAATTTAACAAAAGTTGTATAATGGGTTAACTAAATGTTCGACTTTTTAAGCCAATACGTATATGAAACTTGATGAAAATTTGGAGAAAAGTCGAAAGTTGTGCTTTTTGCTTTTCATTAAATTTATGCTGCATAATTTTGTTTGGAGCCTTTGAGTATACTAAAATTTAAATATTCCTCAAAGATATAATATGCATTCAAACTTTTATTCCAGTTTTCTTCAGTGTTCCCTATGTAATTAAAATATTGTAGAATGTTTTATCAATTTGCTTATAATTTTAACATATTGAGATATCCTTTTATTAGTGAAATATAGAGATGTCTTTTCCAACTGAAAGTTTTTATTAAATATTTGCATATTGTGACTTTGTTGGTTCGAAGAATTAAAGGCCTTGTTTGATGAAATTTAAAATGCTCTTTATTTCAGTAAAAAGAAGTTTTGTACACCTCTTACAGGCTCTAAAACTGACGTGCCATACACAATCGCAGTCTCTCGTTGCTTCACCACACGTAAACAATTGAAAGAGATCACTTGCGATACACTTTATATAGCTGCACACACAATTAACGCCAGCCTCGATAATGTAGATGGTAGTGTGTCTGCCTCACGTCTGCCTGAGTTCGAATCACGGTTAAGCTGAGTTACCTGGGTAAGACTTTATCCAGGGCTTTTCCTTATCCTAAGAGATGAATGTCAGGTAACTCTAAGCTCTAGAGACCCTGAACTCATTTTAGCATCATTTCACCCTTTCATTCATCCTCCGATATGACTTAACGTTGCAGGACGTAAATTACACACAAAAAAAACACACACACACAATTAACAATTCTCAACTGGCAACTGACTGACTCGCAACTTTATGCCGGCTTTTATAACCTCAGCCATTGTTCCAGAAATGCGCCGACGTCTTTCACGGCGGCAAGAGAAAGAAAGAATTTTCCAGACTTCACTCTATCTCTTTCTCTCCCCGCTGCTATCTCTCGGCATCGCCTGCGCACCAGCTGTTGCTTGTGGCGCTATCTGTCTCCTTCCTTCATGTACCCTGGCTTGGCTCAGCTCCAACGAAATAATGCGATCGGTGACAATATTTTGATACTCCAAAATAAAAAAATATACAGCATAGGTAACATCTAACCTGTTTTACCTTGTAGCTTCAAGTGTTTGTTATGGAACTGTGATGTGTCAAAGTATAAAGTTAAATGGGATGTCAGAAAGCGTTTGACATCTGGAGGCCTTCTGAGTAACGAAATTTGAAAATCATTAAAACGTTTCAGCAGGGAAAAAAATTTATTTAGGAGACATGCACATACTTTATTCCAATTAGCATAGTATTGTCGCGAACCCATTGTTGCGACGGGCGTGGCCGGCGAGTGCAAAGAGACAGATAGTGCACTGAGGAGATAAGAGCTTGCCAAAACAGATAAAGAAAGAGACATATAGCTGACTGGAAGGTTCACTTTCTTGTTTGTTACAGATCATTCGATTAATTTCTAGAACAATGGGTAGAGGTATAAATAGAAGCCGAGGTTAGTTGTCAGGACAATCGTAATCGGAACTGCAGCTGTGATTTGAAAGTGAACTCTTTTGTTCACTTTGTGACGAGAGATTTTGTTGGTTTATGTTACGTCAGCTTGCTGTTCAGGGCTGTACAAATAGTGTTTTTCTACGGCAATAAAGAGCATTTTGAATTTCTGCAAATTGGAGTTTTAATTTTAAGAACCCACAAAGCCACAGTACCATATTACGATGCACACTTGATAGGATTTTTTTTTTTACTTGTTCCAATGTCTTTAATTCCAAAACTTTAACTCCAATGATCATATCGGCGTGCGTTCTCCTTTGGAACATACCGAAGTTCTTAACTCGAATTCGTTGGGTTTTAATCTTTAGATCACGCACATATTCACACTCTCATTCATACTTCCAGACTCCGGGGAAGATGGGGAATTATCTTGCTCGGAGAAAAATTCCCACCCCAACCCCACCACCGGGAATCGAACCCGGAACCCTAGCACGACAGGCAGGTGCTCTACCGACTGAGCTACGGGGCTAGCCTCGTTTATTTTTGATTTGTATTTAAATTGCCATATATATTCAGACTGTTATGTTTCCAGATATCAGAGAGGAAGACGAGAATCAGGGTCGAAAAAGGTTTTCCTACCTTTCAGAGGGAGTGAACTCAGAACCTCTGGATTAGGAAGAAGTATTTTGTGCCAGAAAAGTAAGAAAACTTTACACATTGAAGGCTGAAAGTTTCATACGCGCATCTACCTGTTAGAATGTTGTATGCAAATGATTAAACGAAATAAATACATTAAAATTCATTAAATGTTTTAAAACACTCAACATCGAGTAAGTAGCCCTAACACCTATTACCATCATGTATAGCAGAACTTTTGCTAATAAATATAAAATGTCTTACATATACCAAGCCTTTGCAAACATTATAAGTTTCTACAACCATCTGTACTTGAAATCAAAATCACTGCGTTACCTTTATACGCACGTCACAAGGTGAAAGTGACTGTGTGTAATATTTGCCGTGTTATCGCTGATCCATGAACCCCAACAACCAGAAAGTAGAAGCTCGGATATCCGTTGCCGGTTAGGAATCTCAGATATTTTTGAGAACGATGTGAGAATAGACGTACATCGGCCAAGCCATAAACGGAAGTGAGCAGATGTGGAGGGGAAAATTACATTCAAATATTCATGAACCGAAGTCCGGAAGGCGAGCGAACATGCCTTCCTCGACGAGGAAAACATCAGCGATGAAATACACCGCTAGTAGGGACAAAAAGATTCCTGATCAGGGGAAACTTAACTCGTTTAAGGCGGGGAGGAATACCCGTGTTTTTGCGTGGGGTAACACTTCCGTGTTGGGGTCGTAAATACTTGTGTATTTATAACGCGTCAGTTACACTTGCTGTGATAGTATAGAAGAAAAGTACTGTAGAATCTCGATTAACCGTTATAATGAAGGGGGATGGAGCTGACGTTTAACCCAAAATGACGGATAATTCACCTTACGCAATATCTGCATACGTAAGTTTAATAAGCAATTTCACAAAAAAGCTCCGTAAACACATGAAAGTTAGGATACATTTATTATACGAGGTACATCCAGAAAGTAAGCTGTGTTTGGTAATAAAATTAAATTGTTTACAGACACAGAAAAATTATTTATTGCACAAAATTCTACAACTCTTAAACTACTTTTCCATATAACTGCCGAAATTTTGCAGGTATTTGCCATGGCGAGGCACAAGTTTTTGTATATCTTCTTCATAGAAGTTTGCCGGCTGTGTCTTCAACCAGCTTCTTCGTCATTCTTTCAGCTCTTCGTCATTGTTGAAGTGTTGACCGCCAAGGAAAGATTTGAGACGCAAAAACAAATGAAAGTCACTAGGAGTGAGGTCAGGGCTGTACGGGGAGTGGTCAAGCACGTCCCACCCAAATTCCTGTAGGATGTTTTCGTCGCATTTGCAGTGTGTCGTCATGCGTTGTCGTGAAGAAACACAGCACCTTTTGACAGCATTCCTCGGCACGTATTCTGTATTGCACGGTGCAATTGCCTAAGTGTCTCGCAATAAACATCTGCTTTCATTGTTTGACCACGCGGTAAGAAATCAATGAGAATGATGCCTTTCCTGTCCCAGAACATTGTGCACATCATTTTTCGAGGTGTCAAGATTTGTTTCGGGATAACCTTTGTTGGGGATGAGGTGTGCCTCCATTCCATTGATTGACGCTTACTTTCAGGGGTGTCATAAGAAACTCGAGTTTCATCTCCTGTGACTATCTGTGTCAGAAATTCTTTACCGCCTTCATCATAACGGCTCAAAAACTAAAGTGCACTGCCCTTCCGTTTTGTTTTGAGTTGCTCAGTAAGAATCTTTGGCACCAAACGTGAGCAAAGTTTACGAAATTACAGTTCTTCGGTAACAATTTCATGAAGTGGTGATCCTGAGATTTGGGGAAATTCCATAGTGAGAGCACTAATTCTAAATTTGCGGTTTTTCTGGATCTTGTCATCAAGCGCGTGAACCAGTTCTTTGGTAACCAAAGATGGACGCCCACTTCGTCCTTCATCGTCCACTTGACTGCGTCCTTCATTGAACTGTCGGACCCATCCTCTCACCATTGTATCAATCATCGCATTTTGTCCGTAAATATCTCAAATTTGCCGATACATTTCTATTAGTTAAACTTTTTTAGCGTTCAGGAAACGAATCACAGATCTGATTTCACAAGCGGCGGGATTTTCAATCAACACCGACATTGTAAACGAGCACAACAAAGCGTACATGGCTGACAGCGACCTTACAATGGCGCACGCATCTTCTCCTTGATACAGAGCGTCTAATGCACAAGTGCAGAACTGCGATCGCAGCGCTGCAGCAGAGATAAATTGAAACAGAACTTACTTTCTGGATGGCCCATGTATATTCAGGAAAATAATTTTTTCTATGAAACCATGACAAGTGTGGGCTTTAATAATGGCATTTACCTTTCGTCAATTTTATAGATGCCTAGAAAACAATGGTCACTGTGATCAATTTTATTGTTTAATTGCATGATTTAAATGAAGTTAAATATGCAGCTGAAAGATTAAGAAAAGCATCTAGACTTATTCTCATTCTGTAACGAATTTGAACATTGTTGCGTGATTGCTTAGGAAGCAATGTATGAGGGCCGATCAACAGAGCTTAAGACTGATTTTTCCTGTAGGCTCCGTGATAGTGTCGTATCTGTAATATAAATATTTATAAAGAGCGGGTTTTATGTATAATGTCAGTAGGCGACAGCACTCAAGTATCGGTAGGTTGGTAGTAATACAGTATTTTATACACCCTACGTGCATTTCGCATACCAATGGAGGTGACGTGATAGGAGCAGAACAGCACGATCAAATTCTGTTTTCATTTAAATCATGCAGCCACCGAAACTTATGAAAATCTGAAGCAACCGTACTGTGAAGATGCTCTACCTCGTGCAACAGTGTTTAGGTAGTTCAAGGACTTCAAAGAAGCCGACTTGTCAGTGTTAAGCAAGATGTTTCGGCTTCTGCTGTGACTGAAGTCAACATCAACACAGCTGCTGTGAATGTCCGAGAGGATCGGCGTATAACATTAAGTAACATTAGTGAAGTGATGAAAATTTCATATGGCAGTGTGTTTACAATTATGAACGACCATCTCCATATGGTCAGAGTTTGTGCTCCCGAACAAAACGTTGTGTGAATGGAGACAAGCCGTGAAGTGCAGCGTCTCTTTGCTGATGGAGAGGATGCCGTTTTTAAATCGATTATCACCGGTGAGGAGTCGTGGCTGCATCATTATGATCCTGAAAGGAAACAAATCAACACAGGGTGGAAATCACCAGGTTCTCCAACACCAAAAAAGGAAAAAGTTGTTCCATCTGCAGGGAAAGTGACGGTGATCACAATTTTTTTACTGTGATGGAATGATTTACCAGCATGCAGTTACCCCTCACACTACTGTTACAGCAGCATACTGCACGTCAGTATTGGCTACACTGAGAAAGCACAGTGCAAGCAAACGACCAGAGCTTTCTCGGACTGGGTGGCCACTTCATCATGGCAATGCACGGCCTCACTTCGCAAATCAACTCATGCAGTTTCTGGCTCGATTCAACACTACCTGAGTACCACACCTACCTTGTAGCGGCGATCTTGCACCCTGTGACTTTTTTTTATTCCCATCACTTAAGGCAAAGCTTAGGAGTATTCGATTTGGGAACTGTGAAGCAGTGCTCAAGAAAAGTGAGGCGATTCTCAACGACCTGCAAAGAATGGTCTGCAGCACGTGTTCAAGGACTGACAGAGACGCTATAAAAAGTTCATTAAAGTAGGAGGGGAATAACTTTGAAAAAGGTCATGTAAACATTGAATTTCAGTAATAATCACCTGTGAAAAATATCAGTCTCAGTCTGTGTTGATCAGCCTTCGTAACACAGGTTTTTGCTCCTTATATTAAGCTTCGATTAGCACTTTTTGAATCCTGAAGCCATCTGTTGGCATAAAGCATGTTCAGAAAACCTGCATATTTATTTATAGGAATCGTGATAGATATTTTATAAAACATAGTATATGCAACAAAACACAAATAAAATAAAATAAAAATTAATAAGTGGTGATGATAATAATGATGATGAGAATGATCAAAGTTAACCGAAATTCAGATAATCGAGATTTTGCTGTCATCTCCACACAAATGATTTCAGGTATTAATCTTGTACCTAAGATTCTGGCTATGAAATGTATTGTATCAAGTATTACGTGCGTTCTACAAATTTTTTGGAAGATGTATATATTATCATATTTCTATCTAACGTATTTACCATCTCGATAGAATGTATGAGAAATTATATTACGTTTCTACCTTTCCTTTCACCAACTGAGCTTTTATGAGGAATTAAAACACTCCTTGCCATGACGTCCTCAGCAAGAAAGAGATTTATGCACTTACCGTGTTATGATTCTCACCTCTGCCACCACATTGCCTTACTTTGTATTACAGTGAGTAAACAGCTGATGCTTTGTAAGAAACGAAATATGTTCCTTTTTGCTAAACTTGTAATCAAGAACAAAGAGATCGGCTTTAATTAATATTCATCTTGTTAGATGTGTGACGTCGTGCAACCGTGGAGACTGAAGGATTACCGAGAGAACGCCTCGTCAAAGCTTTTCTTCTCCATAACAAAGAGCAAATTAGACAAACAACTGTGAGACAAAAGAATGGGAAGAAAGAAGAATATCATTTGGCATTAAAGCATTCGTTACTTGTGTGGCCTTTCGTCTGATTATAAGTATATAATCCTAAAGTTTGTATTGTTTTGTAACTTTCTAACCCAATGTTTTATATTCTTATAGCCCTCCTTAATTTAATTTGAATATGTAGGGGGCTTTGACTTGAGAAACAACCGATGTGTTATTATCGCTGTGCTGTATGCTTTCTTAACGTCGATTCTGTAGTTTATTACCATTTAACACACTCTCATTTACGCCAATTACTACACTCTGGAGATGAGAGATAACGATACTGTTTAAAGAGAAATTACCTACATCGGCCTAGAATTGATCCTTTATCGTGCTGATTTAAAGGCTGTGCACAGAGCTTCATTTTTTGTGACCGAAGGATTAAGTTCCGGAATGAATAATAAGAAAAAGGAAAATAAAAGGCCTGTGTGAGGGGGTCCAATTTAAGGAGAGTGACGCTTCTCAGCCACCGCTTTATTTTTAATATCTATACTGGGTAGAATAAATAGAGGAAGATTGTTTTTCACTCAAAACTTGTACGTTGAGGTATCACCGTTTAAGGTCATCTGAATCGCCCCTCCCGGAAAAGAACGTTTGCAAAAACATCAGTATTGTGTGTATGTGTGTGTATGAACAGAGTTATTAAAAATCTGTTCGGTTAAATACTAAAATATTCTCGCGAGCATTGTTGCGACGGGCGCGGCCGGCGTGCACAAAGAGACAGACAGTGTACCACGGAGATAAAATCTGGCCGAAACGGAGAAAGAAAGAGACAGATGCCTGGAAGGTTCCTCTTTCTTCTGGTGCTGAATTTAACGACAAGAGACCTGCATAACTTTAATTTTCTGAAGATAGTCTAAGAAATCCTCTTGAACGTGAGGCAGACACGCTACCATCTACGCTAACGAGGCGGGCGTCACATAAATGGCAATATATAACAGATAACCAAAATCTAGCGCCAAAATCTACAGGTAAGTGAATTTCATTAAAGCACACAATTTTTGCAAAATAAACGTTTATGGGGTGAACCATTTCTAAGATATTTTTTGCTACTGGTTGTCATTTTCAAAAGCTTATACTTTCCTCAGATGGAAAGTCGACTTTCATTTTTCTTTTTAACCTATCATGCAAAGAGAGTGAAACTTGAAAACCATGGCAGTGAAGTAGAAAAATAAATTGTTGTAACAATAATGGGTTAAATGGATGGATTAAATTGCGTGTTCTTACTGAATTAGGCTGTAGACCTGACAATACATGGATGATAACTTAAGTTTATTGTATCTCTGCACATATATCTGTTATTACTGTTGAATTGGTTTCCGATGTCATTAGTCACAATCATAACCCCAATAACAACTGTTTTAATAATAATTATACTTGTATTAAATTTACTCAATAATATGCTAAATGAGAGTTAATTTTAAAATTTTAGAAGGGGGTTAATATGATCACCAGAGCCCGGATTTGTATGCAAATATAGACTAAAAACTCCTAAAATATACACAAACGATATGCAAAATAAAAATGTTTTACTTGATTACTATTCTCATAATTTCAAGATTAAATTATTGTTTAAAATATTAATTAGTTACTATTTGCTAATTATTTAATTATGTAAGTTATCAATTATTATTGTTAATTAGTTATGTAGCCCTTTAAGTTTGGGTCCGACAGTCTGGTCCACATGTAGCGTCTGTGACCTTGTCAACCGAAATCCACAACGTTTCGTGTTTTAACGCTTCCCGCATTTCTCGAATAACTTCGTGGAAACTCGGGTGCACATGTTTTGCGAAGGGTAGATTTACTAGTGTGCTTTTCTAAAAATGTTAAGATGAATGTTATTTATTTTCCAAAATGGAACGTTAACATATTTCCTTGGTGAAAGGATCACATAAACCTCCGGGGACGCTGACCGGCTCACTAAATAATGTATTTACAATTTTTATAGTATAGCAGATTTTTTGGCAGCGTTCTTTTTATTTGTGGTTCACAATGTTCAGATGCTGTGCTGCTTGGAACTTTTTGTGAAAAGAAATACTTCGTTCACATGATAAACGGAATAATATTTGTCCATCCTCACTAATATTATCACTCCTGAATTCATATATTTACGTAACATAGCCGAACGTGGCAGTTTTAGCGGTGGCATAACGAAGCAGTGCTATTCTTCCTCCGTACTCTTACTTTCGAACTGTGATTACAACTGTAAGTACACCTAACCAAACACATCTGACAGATACGTTCTTTTGTCACGTATCAGGTGACATCATCACACTATGAAGAAGGGTAATGCCATCTTCTGCCGCAACAGGGTAAACAATTAAGCTCATACAGCGATATCGCACAACTACAGTGACTGGTCGACACCTCTATTAAACTAATGTATGTGTAAACCAACTTGTACTTTTATTTAGGCTTGAAATAAAAAATATGCTATTATCTGTTAAATTTTAATAAATATGCATGTAAAATGAAGTTTATTATTTCACAATATACAATTATATACATTTTAAAATTGCATTAGTGACTTCTTAAGGTGAGAATGATAAAGAATACTGCTAATTCATGCATTTAGAGTACTCAAAAGCTCTATGCATTCTGCATACAAATCCGGATTTTGATTATAACCGTTGAAATTTGAGGCCACAATTTTCCATTAAAATCTAGGTAGATGCGCATTAAATTTAGTGGTCTTTCACTCCTCTCTTAATAATGTATGAGGATGCAAATAATATGGTAGAGGGATGAACGCTAACTCTGAGAACGTATTCCTCCTGATCTATCTCCGAAGACATCTTTCTCTACTTAGACAAGTAAATAATACACTAAAAATGGACGATATTTGAACTGTTTTATATATTGTGACTTTGCGGGTTCGTAGAATTAAAAGCGTTGCTTGCAAAAATTTAAAGTGCTCTTTATTACAAGTAAAAATCAAGCTTTGTACAGCCCTGTCAGCAGCAGAATGACGTCACAAATACCAACGCAGTCTCGCGTTGCGTCACCACACGTAAACAAACGAAATAAATTACTTGCGGTACACTCCAAATTACTACACAGCTGCACATACACAATTAACAGTTCTCAACTAGCAACTCCATTAACAACTGCACTAGCAACTGTTTTGTCTTTCACAACTTGCCACTTATTTATAACCGAGCCATTGTTTCTCGAAAACTGCCGAAGCTTCACGGCCTTTCACGACGACAAGAGAAGGAAACAACTATCCAGACATTATTCTGTCTCTTTCTCTCCCCGCTTCTGTCTCTCTCTCGGCAAGCGCTTAGCGCTCGCTTACGCGCGGGCCGGCAGCAGCACATTAATGCCTCGGTGACAATATGTATATGCTATTTACGAAAATACCAGGAGTGTGTTTAAAACTTACGAGTTTTTAGACACAAGTCCACCATCTTTCGTTTTTTATTTTTATTACTGTTTATTTTCATATTAATAAACGTATCATTTTTACATGTATATGAGAAGTAAAGAAGCGTGAAACAATTGTCATGTCTTTGATAGGTGCATCATTATGTGAAGATTTTAAAACAACATATTCTTTATGTCATTACGAGAAGCAAACAAACGGTGCCTTAACAATTCCCTAAATATAAAGTCCTTAAAATTTCAGTCAATGAGATAGAATATCTCGGAATCAGATAATGTTACAAAAATATTTCCGACACATCGTGTGCTTCAGAAAAGCTGCGTTATTACATGGTGAATTCTGCACTGCATTTATGGCATACGTCAATAAAAAACATCAAAGTTTAAAATAAGATGTTAGGAACTATATATTTTAATCCACGTAAGGAAAACATGAAATGATTCAACAAATGACTCAGTTAATATCAGATATGTAAACGTGTTGTCAATGACAACAGCAATAAAACAACAACGGTAATGATAATAATAATTCAAGTATGTATCTACCATGAGTTTTAAGGCATGCATAACTGTATTTTGACAACATATGAGGTTAAGACAAAAATAGGATCACTTGGCCAGAAGCAGGCGGATGAAAGGATTTAGAATACAATTCTCTAAATCAGTGGACTATAAAATGTGAAGGAACCGGGATCATCGCTTCCCTTTTCTTTTGTCTGTTTCTATGTCGACCGTATGCAAAAGTCAAAAGCCACTACCAGTTTATGTATCTTTTCCCTTGGGTATCTGATACATACACCAACAGTTGTCGAGTAATATGTCATCTTTGTTTCTTGATCGCTGAAAAAAGAACATCAAAGTGGATGAAGTTAGATGTTCGGTGATCACAGCGAGCTTCTTTTACTATTCAAAAAGCTCAGATTGACGGAGCATCCTGAAAAACATAATGCCTTCCTTTACATTGCAAGCCTACTTTGTCACACTTCAGTACATTTTATTACGTGTACAACTCTGCAGCAACAGTGTAACGGACATGAGTCGAGTTTGCAGGGCAATGGCTGTCTTCACTGGATTAAAGAATGAACATTGTTAATACCGTACTTGTGTCTCAGTGCCGGAATACTGCTCAGTAGGTCACTGTAGAAGTAAAGTAAGGAGTGATGAAGTGGAAATAGCAACAATAAATGCCGAAATCCATTGTTGTATTACGCACGTCTCTATGCAGCTTCATTGCAGATGTACCAAAATGCATCCCAATTTTGGATCGTTTAGACTCTTTTCGGTGAAGATTTGGAAGATGTACTGCAGCCATATTAACAAATTGTTCTTTTTAGCGAAATATGTATTGCTGTTTTTAAATAAGGAGGTAATTATAATAATCCTTGTAACCGATATTTTGTATCGTAAAATATAACTTGTTTTCTCCAACTAGCATTTCTTACAGTATGTGCCAGATAATGTGGGCTGTCAGTGGGAATAGATCCACTCCCGAAGAAAGAAATAATATACACGTAAAAATACAACCTTATATGAATTAATGAATTGTTTATTACGCATATTCAAAAATGTTAAAATTAACAACTTTAAGCTACATTTCTTTGTCTTTACCTTTTTGCTACCTTGGTTTACATAACACCCTGGTCTTCTGCTCCGCCAGGTAGCTCTTAATCTCCATGCCTCCTTGTTACTTACTTAGCCCCTTTCTTCCCCCTCATCTTCCTTTCCTATATTCTTTACATTTGTAACCCATTTCTTTTTTAAATTCTGCAAGAACTCACCAATACTTCTTCCCTTCTTTCCCTATTTTCCCGTTAACATTTTTGTAGCTACTATCCTCTTCTCCACTTTCTCCCACTTTTTCCTCCCAAACCTCGTTTCTCTACATTGCAACCTCCTCGCACTCTGTTTCATAGTGTTCTATGCTTTCTTTTCCCATAACACAATTCACAAATTCCCCTTTCCCTATCTCTTATCCCTCTTAGAAATATTGTTCCTCTTCTCATCCAAGCTAATCCTTCTCTCACTTGCCTATTGCAGTAATCTACATATGCTTCTCGTCCCAAATTTCTTTTTACTTGCTTGTAAAATTGTAATGAATTCATATTTTCTAGATTACCCATATTTTCTGCCTTTCTGTATATTCTATTCTGCATTTTACCAATTTACTCACATCGCTTGTACTCCTTTCCTCTAGTCTCCATATACCTCCCATTACTTTATTTTCCATAATTCCATCTACCTCTGCCCACCATCCATTTCAGTTCTCTAATCTTTTTTGCTGTCTCATGCACAATTTCATAACTTCGACTTCTTCTTTGGCCAAGCAATAATACCAAAATTTTATTATTCTTTCCATTATTATTCCATTTCTTCTTGTCTTTCCTAATTCAACTAAAGCTACTTCCCTAGGTACTGATCTTGATAAGGCTAATCCTTGTTTCACATAAGCTTGCCCCGTGAGAGGGTCATGTGACCTTATCACCTCTCATTGGCTGCTATTGCAGTATAGACTGTTGTGCGGTAAAAATTAGTTCGTTATTTAAAATGGTGATATATCTTTATATGCTGGAAGGGAATTGTCAAATTTATATTTTCGTAACTGTTTTAATTAACTATATTACGCAACAGAGTTGATATATCTGAAATGCATGTTAATTCTTAAACGAAGTAAAGAGGAGGTTCCTTTGCTCTCAAGCACATGGCACGATAGCACGTGCTTCAGCGGTAGTGATGACATATAAACAAATATCACTTTTATCACTGACCTTGTTTTGAACTGGATTAGTGATATATCGCCATTCTAAGGTGTGTTGTGCCAAGTGCGAGAGCTAAATTATTTTATTGATCGTTTATTGCGCGTGTACTTATATGTGTAATGGCAGAGTCTACCGCCAGTTTTTCGCTGAAGCATCGCAAGGGAAAACCTTTACAAAGCGGCGAAAAAAGAATTGAGTTGTATGTGTTTAATGCACTCACAGAAAATAATCCGTCTTTGACAGTGAGAGAAGTCGAACAGCTGTGCTCTGAACATACAGGTGTGTTAGATGCGTAGGAACATCGAGACATGAAACTGAGACAACAGGAAAAATTACCACTCCAGGGGCGATTTTGCGGTGTGGCGAAGACGTTATTTAAGGACAATCAGATTGTACCTATATACAAATCGCAAAATATACTACCTTGAAGAGACTTGGGTGAATGAAGGACACACGACAAGTATGGCGTGACGCGAATGTTAAGACTGAAAGACAAGCATTTTTGCAAGGTATATGTGCTGGCTTTAAAAACTCCCAGTGGAAAAGGCCGAAGGCCTTTCATTATAAACTTGTTTCAGTTTCATTGCTCATTCATTCAGTTTCAACTTGCTCAGTTTTATTATAAACTTCATTATTTTTGAACGCCACCATATTCTTATTTGTATGATTTTATTTATCTTCCTGACGTTTACTGCAGTCTTAAATGTGACGGGAAGGCACCGCCTATGGCCAATGGCCTATTGCGCGAAAGCATTAGCCAATTAGGATGAGGGGGAAGGTAGTTGCACGCGGAGTGATACATGTCGGGGGGGGGCAAGGTTGTATGAAACAGATATTAGCAACTCTTTACTAAACCGTCTGTAGTTTTGGTCCACCGTTTTGTTTACCTCTGCGGCCCCCCCCCCCCTCATATCTCCACTGCATACAGCATTTTGGATTCACACATTCTTTCTAACCACTTGGTTGCCATTTCTTTATTTCTAGCTCATATTTGCATATATAGCATCTTAAATGAGCATAAACCAACACAGAACTATGGTTAAACGGTATTACAATGTTATACCCCACCATAATAAGCAAATAATAGTCAGGAGAAACAAATAACAGTAACAAAAGTAAAAATAACATGCGCACAAATACAAGCATGATATTTTAAAACACTGTCCTCTTCTTTCCAACTTAATCAGAATCATTCATTGTAAAATAAATATGTAACAAATGAGCATGTTTCTTTATGTGTGAATGTCATAAAATAAAGCATGAACACAAATCCTGAGCTCTTCTCACTCACCCCCTTGTCTATTATCGATCGCAGATTTGTCCTAAGCAGCATTTACCTATACCCTCCACGTCTTTCTTGCCTGCCAGTAGCGTCCAGCAAGTCATTAATACTGCATTCAAGGTGGCATATGGTATACACGTTTTCCTCCATTTCTCTGTACACAATTCTTCCTCCAACATTTCTTAGGATTAGCAGGGATACCTCAAAGATACTCAGAATATTCTGATATAAATCGCGAAATGTTTTTCATTCAATAGGATCAATAGCTTCTAGAACTGCACCGATGACTCTTCCCGTCACAAATGGGCAAGCTTTTTCTCCGTTTTCATCAGTAGTTACCATCCGTCATACGTAGCCGGTAATCAGGCACGCAGTTGAGGCGTAATGCAAGGTAGGCTCCTAGAGATCTTTGCAGAATTTTTGTGTTTTATTATCGAATCATTTGCTGTTACAGCCTATATAGGGATGATTACTCCAACAGTGAAAAATTACAGCCCTCCAAAATAATTGAGCGTCGCATAACCGGCACCATGTATTTAGCTTGCATCGTGCAACAGCCGATATAATTGATTCAGAGAACGATTTTTATGCATTCAATCTGCGAGAGAGATAGGGGATTTATTTATTTATTTTACACTCCACCGATTTCAAGGGTGGGGGAGGGATGTTGCAGTCGAGTAACTGGCATTAAAAAAAAATTGAACTGCAAAAAATTTGGATTCCCTACGCACCAGTGCTGTCCTGGCTTTTCAAATTTATTTAACTGCTACTCCCCCCTCTACAAAAAAAGCGATGGAGAGACAAATTAACCTTATTGTGACAATCCATTTGCCGGCAGCTGTACGTGTGACGTCACGGATGCCTTACTACGTAGTTTGTGACCAGTAACTTGTTTGTGGCAGTCAAGAGCTGAAACGAAACAGAAGACGAGCAAATGACAGGCAAGCAAGTACCTACTATCTAGCGGATCTGGGAAATGTTATCCGCTTGTAGGGTCATTGTAAGAAGTACACCCAAACAGCTAGTTACGCTAACAAAAATTATTGGGATAAATAATAAAATTATAAAACCTCACGTCTTGGTACAATATTCCCAAACTTGTCTACATGTACACGTAACAAGAAATATTAGAACATTGGTTATACTGTCTTCTTTTATTTTTACAGCCTCTGTAAGTTCCAGCAGTTGCATTTTATTCCTTTTCCTAAGTCATTCTTTAGTCTAGTTTTCCTCTTCAAGGTTCCTCTTCCACATGGCTGTGATTTCTCTTTCTTTGTGTGTCTTCCGTGCTCTTCTAAGTTGTACTTCTACCAGGCGCTGTACAGTTGATACTGTGGCAAAAATAGCAACACAGAGTTCACTTAACTCACTTTATTTGATGCTAGAATCGTTAACCCAATGCTAACCTAAAATCGTTTTACAAATAAAAAGGGCAAGCACGTCTCTTGCCGTAGCAGCACCAACTCAGGCTGCCTTTCGCTCCTTGACGCTCACTGAACCCGCTGTTTTCCTTCCCGACTCTGACAACTTTCAACAAACCTTGCCGTTCACTGCTCTGGGTGGCCGACTTACAGCTGCACAACTGCTATACTCATTGGTCAGCTCATAACTAGCTACTGCTCGGGGCTGAATTTTGCTACCCCTCTTATAGCCTGCTGGTTACTGACAGCCCTCGAATCGGTGGAATAGAACATTTCTGAACTCGAATGTAGGTATGCAATGTATTGAGCTGTGTCGTCGAAAGAGATGAATGTTACATACATAGTACATAGGTGGTATGAAAGGTTTCCGACCTAATAAAAGATAAAAGACATTTTTCAAACTTTTTTTATTGCTCAACATAAGTCTACACACTTCTCACAGCGATGCTTCCATCTCTGTAACCCGTACAAATAGTACTCGGCGTGTCTCTCTGCAAAATAATTGTCCACGAAGGTGATTTCCACTTCATTTGACGAGCATCTCTGTCTTCCGAGCGCAATTTTCATATGTGGGAACAAAAAGAAGTCACTTGAGGCTAGATATGGTGAGCATGGCGGATGGTCAAGCAGCTCAAACCGCAATTCCTGGAGATTTTGCCTTTGCAACTGCTGAGTTGTGAGACGGTGCGTTGTCTTGGTGAAACAGGATTTCCTTTTTCTGCAAATGTGGATGTCTTTCCGCAAATTCTGCCTTCAGCTTGTCAAGTAATGATGTGTAGTATGCTCCTGTAATGTTTTATCCTTTTTGAAGACAATCGATTAAAATAACTCCATGACTATCCCAGAAACAGTCGCCATCACTTTTCTAGTCGAAAAAAAAACAGCTTTTTCTTTCTTTGGAGCCAGTTCCGCCTTTGCAATCCACTGTCTGGACTGTATTTTTGTTTCGAGCGTATAATTGTGTATCCAAGTTTCATCTACAGTAATTAATAGGTGCCAAATCTTGGATTTATTGCGCCTAACTGCGCCAACAGAGCGTTGGAAATGTTTATTCGAACACGTTTTTGGTCAAACGCAGCATCCAACGCGCGGACAGCTTTCTCATGTCTAAATGTTTATTTAATATATGATAAAAATGTTCTTTTGACATGCTCATAGTCTCTGCTATCTCTCTCATTTTAATTTGGCAGTCATCTAGCACCATTTGGTCAACTTTGCCGATGTTTTCGTCGGTAGTTGCAGTTTTTGGACGTCCCGTACATTCCCTCTCCCAAGCTCTTACGGCCACGTTTAAATTCAGCTGTCCAAAATTTCACTGTGACAAATGATGGTGCAGCGTCCCCATACACAGAATCCAACTCATCCTTGATTTGCGTAGGCGTATGCCTTTCAGAAACAAATATTAAATGATAGTTCGATACTAGATTTTGTCCATTTTCATAAAAGCACTCACATCAACTCACTCAAAGGGCTATTACATAACAACTGAGTGTTCAAACTGGCTGAAACTTTGGTCAGTAACTGTCAACAGATAGACAACGAAATTCACTAGTTTTTATTACGAGTGCTGCCATCTTCATGTTGAGGTTGGAAACTTCTCAGACCACCCTCGTATTTTTAAGAAGACAATGCTGGTCACGTACTGACTGTATTCCCAACAGCACCGTCAGTTTGACAAAGCTCCTCGCCAATGAAACTCAACATTTTCTTGTAAACCAATCCACGCGATTTCAGCAGGACGTAGCCAGAGCAAGAATATTAATCGCTACATCATATCTGAGCGTCTCATCTCCGAGAATGGTAGCACGAATTATCAATTAATTTACATAGTTCATGTACCTGAATATGAACATGTTTGCGTTATAAAAGAACATACTTGTGATAAAGGCTTTGAGCTTTAGTTGAGAATGCCATAAGTAGAAAACGATAGTTGTCATTATTCCACTGACAATGGATATATTCTAAACGTTGCAGTGTATAAAACAAAGGAAGTTTACATTTTAATTGCAAGGATTACACAAAGATTGTGATAATGTAATGCTTCAGTAAACAGAAGTTTAAAAAGGGACAAATGTTCCTGTGTTATATTTGTTTCCTTAATTGGCAATTATTAAATAATGCAGACGTGTAAGTATTGGAACAGCGTCACCCCCCTGAATAATTCTTATTACGGATTCTAACGATGTATGCACTGAAACTTATGAATGCGAAAACCTTCTAATGATCTGATATAAGAAAGTATTGCTTTGTCTTCTTTTACTTGGATTGCAATCAACTTCATTATTTTGGCATGCTCAATAATTTTACAACAGAAAAAGTCTGATGAATTATTAGTACATTCACTGAATCGGAACTTTACACCAATAATAAGTGAAAAAACTCCAATGGAAGTTAAATTGGTAACCTTGGAATGTCAAAGCCTGATTTACAGTACATATTAAGGGTATTTGATTGTGCTAAAAAAATTAACATCATTCCCTGAGGAGCAAAAAGCTACCTCCCTACACTAACCCCACTTAAAATACACCCGTCATTCTGCAACATCCACATCCCGCCACTACGTGGTTAAGTTCTTCCCAGAGCAGGTACACGATTTGACCACCCTTCGGGCTGTTCCAAACAGCCTGCCAGATTTGTGCTGCTGCTGCTGCTGCTGCTAAAATTATGCTAGCAAGTAACATGGGAGTAAGTGTGATTGCATTACATAGTAAAACTTAATAAAGTTATAATTTAAACATACTTCTGTTCTAGAGATATCCTTAATTATGATCAACCAGTTGGATTAAACATAACTACTATATGGACCGTAATAGTTAAAATGCTTGTGAAATCGAAACAAATTATAAAAGCTTAGTATCCTATATTGTCATGAATTCCTGTACCAGTTAAAAGCTTCAGATAAAGACAAAGATTTACAAAAGCTTATTACATGTTTGTCTTTCAGGCCGAGGGAATTAAGAGAATAGCAAAGCAGTCTTAAGCTAAATCTTTTAGAACAAATCGGTATGAGCTACCTTTGAAGTTCCATATTCTTTGCATAAACCAGAAAGTAACGAACGAAGAAAGGAGGGAGGGAGAGGAGGGAAGGACGGAGGAAACAAGGAAGGGAGGAAAGGAGGAAAAGAAGAAAGAAGGAAAAGAGGAAAGAAGGAAAGAAGGAAAACAGAAAAGAAAGAAAGAAAAAGATAAAATAAAGTAAAAGAAAAATATAAAGAAGAAAGAGAGAGAGAGACAGACAGACAGAAAGAAAGAATGACAGAAGGAATGAAAGAAAGAAAGTATGAAAGAAAGAAAGAAAGTAAGTAAGTAAGTAAGTAAGTAAGTAAGTAAGTAAGAAAGTAAGAAAAAAGAGCGAAAGAATAAAAGAAAGAAGGAAAGAAAAAAGAAAAAAAGAAAGAGAGAAAGAGTTAAAGAAGGAAGAAGGAACGAAGGAAAGAAAGAAAACAAAAAGAAAGAAAACAAAGAGAAAGAAAGAAAAAGAAAAAATGAAGTGAAAGAAAAATGTAAAGCAAGAAAGAAAGAGAGAAAGAAAGGAAGAAAAAATTCAGAAGGAATGAAAGAAAGAAAGCATGTAAGAAAGAAAGGAAGAAAGAAAAAAGAGCAAAAGAACTAAGGACAGAAGAAGAAATAGAAAGAAGAAAAGAAAGAAACAAATAAATAAAGAAAGAAAGAGAGAGAGAGAAAGAGCTAAAGAAAGAAAGATAAAAAGGAAGGAAGGAAGGAAGGAAGGGAGGGAGGGAGGGAGGGAGGGAGGGAGGAAGGAAGGAAGGAGGGAGGGAGGGAGGAAGGAAGGAAGGAAGGAAGGAAGGAAGAAGGGGGGAGGGAGGAAGGAAGTGAGGAAGGGAGGGGAGGGATGGAAGGAAGGAAGGAAGGAAGGGAGGGAGGGAGGGAGGGAGGGAAGGAGGGAGGAAGGAAGGAAGGAAAGAAAGAAGGAAAGAAAGAAAGAGAGAGAGAGAAAGAAGAAAGAAAGAAAGCAGAAGAAAGAAAGAAAGAAAGAAAGAAAGAAAGAAAGAAAGAAAGAAAGAAAGAAAGAAAGAAAGAAGAAGAAAGAAAGAAAGAAAGAAAGAAAGAAAGAAAGAAAGAAAGAAAGAAAGAAAGAAAGAAAGAAAGAAAGAAAGAGAAGAAAGAAAGAAAGAAAGAAAGAAAGAAAGAAAGAAAGAAAGAAAGAAAGAAAGAAAGAAAGAAAGAAGAGAAAGAAAGAAAGAAAGAAAGAAAGAAAAGAAAGATAGAAAGAAAGAAAGAAAGAAAGAAAGAAAGAAAAGAAAGAGAAGAAAGAAAGAAAGAAAGAAAGAAAGAAAGAAAGAAAGAAAGAAAGAAAGAAAGAAAGAAAGAAGAAAGAAAGAAAGAAAGAAAGAAAGAAAGAAAGAAAGAAAGAAAAGAAAAGAAAAGAAAGAAGAAAGGAAAGAAAGAAAGAAAGAAAGGAAAGAAAGAAAAGAAAGAAAGAAAGAAAGAAAGAAAGAAAGAAAGAAAGAAAGAAAGAAAGAAAGAAAGAAAGAAAGAAAGAAAGAAAGAAAGAAGAAAGAAAGAAAGAAAGAAAAGAAAAGAAAGAAAGAAAAAAGAAAGAAAGAAAGAAAGAAAGAAAGAAAGAAAGAAAGAAAGAAAGAAAGAAAGAAAGAAAGAAAGAAAGAAAGAAAGAAAGAAAGAAAGAAAGAAAGAAAGAAAGAAAGAAAGAAAGAAAGAAAGAAAGAAAGAAAGAAAGAAAGAAAGAAAAGAAAGAAAGAAAAGAAAGAAAGAAAGAAAGAAAGAAAGAAAGAAAGAAAGAAAGAAAGAAAAGAAAGAAAGAAAGAAAGAAAGAAAGAAAGAAAGAAAGAAAGAAAGAAAGAAAGAAAGAAAGAAAGAAAGAAAGAAAGAAAATATGAATAAACCAATATATCTTGGAAATGACTAACTCACATGTAGTGTTAGAACAATCATAAATTCTATGTATGTACACTAAGGAATAAAGGCCGGAGGCATGAGCGTTTTTCCATGGATATATGCACGTGGACTTTAAACTTTTTGGTAGCACATGTAAACAACTGCAGGTTGGTACAGCCAGAGCATGACAACCGTCTCACTGCATGAGGAAACAAAACAGTCGCGTTTACTACACCTTCAACTTGCGTCTGCATACCTCGAAAGGCAATGCTTCACTGGTTACCAGCGTACTACGTTGCGTTCTTTTGACGATTGCATATTTGATAGCCGTGATGTACATCTGACGTCATTCATACTCTGTGCTCAGCTATCTTGTATCGCACACAAGCGCACATCTCTCCGGCACTTATTAATGAGATATGTCGTTTTGTGTAGTAGGTTTTGCCTATCTGTTAAGTTTTAACATCTTTTTATTAGTCATTCATAATGAATATGGCTTCCTAGGATAATTCCAGAAAACTAAGATATATTATATATATATATATATATATATATATATATATATATATATATATATATAGCTTATTTGTGACGCAAAAATCTTAGGTATGTAGTGTTTTAAAACTTCATTGAAAGCTAATACTGATAAACGTCTCATTCAAAGGACGTGTGAGTTGGGGAAATTTAAAAAAAAAAAACTCTTGCTTCATTTTGGAGCATATCCTGGCTGCACTTTTGTGTCAAGCTTGACACACATGTATATTTGCAGAGTTTTGCGTAGGTATCTGGATGTTGCTCTAAAACTGTTTCCTTTATTCTGCAGACCTCAAAACATGTTTTTCTATTAAAATCTCAGTATCGAAATTTAGAACTGGATGCAATACTTTTTGAAACTCTTGTGATACTTCTGAGGGTATGTCCAGAGAACTGTTAGTCAAAAGATTGATGAATTACTGTTCGCAAAGTAACTGGAACTGGGCATGTGAACCTTGAAGACGGTCTCCCTACCAGAGAAGGTACTCGTTCCTTGCCAAGGTAAAAGAAATAGCCCATCTGAGGGTTGTGGTAAACTGATCCCTTCGGTGAGCTGGGTCAGGGAACTAATTGGGGAGGGAAACCCTAAAGGCTGTTACGGTGTAAATTAGGCGGTCCTAAGTAACAGGAGTAGCCCCTCAAATGGCGGGTAAGCCTGGCCTTTTCAAAGGGTTAGCGTAACTCAAAAGGGGCGTCTCCCTTATCGTACACTAGTGACAAAACTGTGGAATAACTGCGTCAACAGATATATTCTTAAGTAGTTTTATCAAAAAATGGAAAAGAGATAAATCTCTGCTTCCTCTTCCTTTCACCTAAAACAGAGCAACTATTTCATTTAAGGCTAAAATTTCATGATCCACTATCCAAAAACCGTTAGTATTGATTAACATAGCAATGAACATGAAAGAGCGCCATATGTTGAAGTTGGAATTGTTGGAAAAGAGAGTTATGGGGAGAGGCGGAGAAATAAAAGTTCAAAGAGTGTATACATCAATTTGGGAAACTCTGTATATAACTAGTGAGAAAATGATGTCTTTACCTCATTTAGAAGTGCCAACAGGGGAACAAAGCATATGATTCGGTGACGTATTCAGTATGGCCTGCCCTCATATGTCTTTAACTCCTGCACCTACCGTCTTGTCGATGTCGATTTGGTACATTAGTGTCAAGGAAAGGCATGGAAGGAGATATCCGATGTGGTATATGCTATTAGGTTAATAACAAGACCTATAAGTACTTATATGTGACATGACATATGCATGGTATTAAAATGTACAGGCATGGCTGGAATAATGTATGGAAAAAAGAGAGTATCATGTTCCTGTAATGGAGAATCCCGACATAATGCGAAGGAAACCGAATTAGAGCACCTTGCTGCAAAGTAAACAGTAAACGGTAAACACGTAAACACGTAAACAGTAAGTACACGCAGAAATGATAATTTTTCGTTGGAGTATATTAACTTTAAGGTGATTTAATTTTTGGAACTAAAACAGTTGTAACTATGTACCAAATGTCTTAGCACAAAAATGTTAGTATAAAAGATGTTACTAATTCCTTTTATTTTTCAGGTAGTTGCTTTAAAGACTTTATGCAAAATTTGTCTTTCTTTTGGAATGAAGAATAGCATGAAAATCTCGATATTCTGTAAATAGCTTGAGAAGTACTCTTTATTATCAGAGCATTTTAGGTAGCCAAGGAATCGAAAAATACATATAAGGTAAAATTTCTGCACGAAGCAACATTTTGCACTTTAAGTTCATGTGTTTCTGTAGTGTTTTTATTTGGAACTACGTTCTCCCGTAGTACACAAAATACCACTATACCCAGAATAATGCTACATTTTAGCAAGGGTTACTGACATTGAATTCCCCACTAATCTGTAATTTTTTTCATTTAGAAAGAATTACGGAAAGTGTTGTATAACTGGTAAACACGAAATAGCCTGATCCTCAATGCATAATGAATAACAATTTTATTTAATTAATCTTACGAAAAATAAAGTCTTGCATATATCCATAATTTTTGGAGTTATTTCTTCTTAGTGATGTTCAAGCAATGTGCATTTTCAGTTGCCAAGTCGCTATTCACGTACGTTTTTGTTGACATGCATGAAACAAGGGAGTTCAACAATTGGAATATCGCTTCAAACTACTGTGTTTCATTTGTGGCTGCAAGCAAATTTAACTGTAGGCATTTTTGTAAACATTTAACAAGAATATCGAATAGTATCCTTCAAAAGGGCATTTCATAAATGAGTGGGAATCGAAGAAATTAATACACTCCTCAAATGTGATTTTTAGACATATATTTATATAAAAAACAGGAAATTTTTAAATTCGTTTGTTTGTTCCTGATACGTAAAACAAATCGTGTACTTTCGGTTAAATTATGAAAGAATTTTTGGTTAGGTGCAATATTTTGTCTAAATAATACTGTTAAGTGTGAAAAACTTGACTTTGTATAAGGGACAGTTTGGGTTAGAAGAGGATTGTAAAAATGTTCAATAAATTAAATTTTTAGTATCCATTTGACCTTCCACATTTGTTTTCACTGACACACACAAGCACACACACACACACACACACACACACACACACACACACACACACACACACACACACACACACACACAAACACGCAACACACACTAACGTGTGATACTGTGCGCAATGTATTTCTCGTTCCATAGGACCTCGAAACAAGTATCTAAGGAAATACCGATTTAAATTTTCCCCAACGCTGTATAACTGCAAAAGAAAGTAAATTCATTGATTGTCACAGGTTTGGTTTATAGGATTCTATTTCAGGACAAATTAAATAGATTGTATAAAAGACAGAAACCCCTTGTATCGCTGCAGCACGAACTACGTATACGCTCTGCGTAAGCTTCAATCTAGGCGTAAAGTTCTCCAGTGACACAGGTAGAAATGATTCGCATGTCTTATGTTTCAACATCTGAGATGAAACACCCTATCAGGTACCTTTTAAACAAGGAATTTATTTTTAATGCTACTTTCGCCTGCTTGGGGATTAAGAGGCAACCATCGCTCTGGTCTAATTTTAAAATTCATAAATTTTATATTCGGCAAGCCTCTGGGAGTTGACCCCAATTTCCGCTCTAAGACAAACGAAAATAAACTTTCTGCACTTAAAATTGTATTTAGCAGAGACATTACTAAAAAGTGAGCACTTTAACCTAAGTGGAAAAAGCTTATTTGTGAACGTTTATGGAACTTAAAAAGTAATTTGTACTGCGTGACTTTATCAAAAAAGAGGAACAGCCTTTACATCAATGAACGCAGATATAGACCACAGCGATAAGGTAGGGATGCAGTGGTTGCCCGCAAGCAGGGGGCGGGAGTTCTAGTCCCGGTTGAGTATTTGGAATTTCTTTGAATATTATTTTCGGTCCATGAGTTCATCTTCATATTATGAATTGAGCTAGAAGCGTTACAAAAACTATGAACTAAATAGCATTGCTATACATTAACAATTTAAATACTTGAATGCTAGGAGGGCTGTTCTATAAAGAATGATAATATTTTTTATGGTCATAATTTTACGCACTAAAATTCAATCTTATTATATTATGTTAACTTAATGTTAACTTAAGAAAACACGCCGTTGTACTTTCACTGTTGGTACTCCTGGTTCCCGCCTGTAAGAACCAGGCAAGTTCAGACATGTTCAGTATCGCCTACCACTGCAATGGAGGTAACATGCAGTTAAAGTTGATGTTAGCGGAAGATCTAGAGTATTTTCAAACGTAATCACTGCTGATGAAACTACGCTACATCATTTTGAACCTCAGGGCAAACAGCAAAGCCCAGTGTGGATATATCCTTCACCACCAACCCCCTAAAACGCAAACGTGGTTGCTTCTGCTGGAAAAGTTATGGTCATCTCATTCTTCGTTATTCATGGAATGGTTTATCAGCATGTTGTATCTGCACACTCATCAGTAATGGAAAATACTACAATAATGCCCTGAACACATTGCAAGTCCATATCAGGCTCAAAAGACCACATTTCCATGAAGCAGGCTGGATGCTGCACCAAGATAATGCGCAGCTGTATATTACTGTTGATGAATATATTGCAAAAATCAACGTGAAGTGTATCCCTCAGCCTCCCTATAATCCGGATTTAGCCCCATGTGACTTTTTTATATTCCCTAACTTGAAGAAACGCCTTCGTGGAAGGCATTATCCATCATCAGCAACAGTGGTGAAGGCTGCGAAGGCGATTTTGAAGGATGACTCAAAAATTGTATCCAGTATGTCTTTGAAGACTGGCAGAAACGCTGGGACAAGTGTTTCGCATTCACGGGAGTATATTTTAAGAAGGACCATCAAAATTACGAGGATGAGTGAAGGTTCGTTGTCAATGAAAAAGTGATCATTCTTTATTGAACAGCCCTCGTACTATAATTATGATTATCACCATGGTATATTCCATTATATCCAAATAAATATATAAACAAGAGACGCTTTTGTTTTCACCTTCATAAAATATTATAAAAATCTAAAGTATTTTCATACAACATAATTAAGCGTTTTAGGTAAATCAGAGCAACAGAATTTGAGGCCAGTAGTTTTAGTTATTTAAATTTCATTACGCCCTATGTAGCTTCTTCCTGGGAAATAGGGTTTTCAACTAGTTTATTAAGTGTTACTCTTCAATTCCTTGATTAAATATAAGATACTTAAATTTTAATTGCTTTCTTAGTTTCTATTTCTTACTTACAGTAAGAGGAAATGTGCAATTTCTAAGTCGATATTTTAATAGACATATAGCTCAGAGGATCCTTGAATTATTATTGATGTTAGTAAAAATTTCGCGAGCACGCGCGCGCTTGTGTGTGTGTCTGTGTGTTTGTGTGTGCGCGCATGCGTGTCGCTTGAATAGAATAACCGCAAGAAAAATGTTGAATAAAGCAAAATGTTGCAATGTAAGTGTAGGATTCCAAGATAGTAATACAGTTTTAATCTTCAAATCCCAACTAATTATACTTCTAATACATTTTAAGTATTTTTAAATTTCTAGCACTTTGAAAAATTTTAATTAAAATGCTAATTATTTAGTAATATTACGCCTTTTTAAAAGTCTAAGATTCATTCGATAAATTCAAATATCTGGGCAACGACTAAGGGTAGCATTGGACAAGCTTTTGAAATATTTGACTACATCTGAGCCCCTATGACACTATTTCTGCAAACTTTTTAAATATGAATATGAATTAGCACAATATTATTTCTACATTCTCTACGGCATCTAATAACTATAAGTACTTGTTGCTTTTTATAAAAAATATCTGTTAAGATTCCACAGAAATAATACTTTTGCCACCTTATGATTCCAAATGGAAGAATAATCATTTTATAGAAGTATGTGAGTGCGTAAGTCAGCCTATAAACAGCATAATTAAAAAATTACATGAAGCTTCATAAGTTGTTTATTGTCCAAAGCGTGGCAAAAATGTTCAAGAAATTCCTTACGCTACAAACTAACGATTTATATAAACTTTTTTTTTTATTTCAATTGTTTCAAAATTTTCACTAACGAGTTTGATTAATACTGTGTATGTTTCAGATATTTGCATAAAAATTTAATGTATATTTTGAAGTTGCTGGAAATAGCCTCTGGAGTTCAATTAAAGATCCTTACATAACTGGTAGACCGTAAGAGATAAAACAAATGTTACTGTACATAAATTGTAGCCTCCTTAAAATCTAAAATATTATCTTTTGTGGACCTAATCATATCTGAAATATTCCTTGTTATTTGTTTGCACATTATCAAATGAGAAATCGTTATTCTGTTTTATACTCTTTTCTCAGTTGGCTATGCAAAGACTTTCAAAGATATTAAATAGAAATCCCTACTAAAAATCGCTGAAGGTCTAGTGTATTCCCTTACTTCTATTCTAAGAGTATTTACTAGAGACTTCCAAGAGAAAAGTTCTGAAAATGCTTATGGAATTTAATATAAAGTAGGCAGAGAATAACTAATTTATAGAAAGAATCATTTTTACTAGTGTGAATGCAGGTCATGTGGTCTTAATTGTGGTTTTAATTTTTCTTAGAAGAACGAAGTAAACTTACACAGGACTGGCCTGAATAGAATACTTAGCTCTCATTCTGCCTCCTTACATATTCCTGATCTAATTTCTTAGGTTTGTCCTCTTTATAAACGTTTTACTCATAGCCTTTCCATTTACCGGAATATTTGATTTTTTGCAAGCCTTTAGTACATAATTTTAAAGTGTTTGACCAACAGTGCAATTTTACACAAGATTGACAATTTTTAAGGTGTAATATCTTGGAGTTCTTATTTTTCTTTTAAATCAACTGCAGTAATATATGCAGGTGCATCTTTATTGCTGTCAAATACTTTTGAAGTGCCGTAGCAACATCTAAAGGTTAAAAATATTTCATATGAACATTCTGATTATTATCATTCTTGCTGAATTGTAAGATAAAATTGAAAGTAACAAATTTTCTCGTATTGCTCTGTTTCAACACATACCCCAGACGTGATTTCCATGTTATCGTGTACCCTATTGCAAAACCCTATGGTAGTCTGTATTTGGCCAAATAATGGTGCAGCTAAACTCTTTCAGATTGGCAATATAAAGCTGGGACTTTAATTGTTACCAGACGAGGGCAATTAAATCATAAGATCTAGTAGGTCATGCAATAAATGCCCCTTACCAATCCATCATTGGATAAATTACACACTATTAGACTGAAATGAGCTGGCGCACCATCATGTAAAGCCACATTTCGTACTCAAACGTCCATGGTCGCATCATCAGTTGAATGGTGCAACTTCTTTTGGCTCTGCATTTGGCGCTGAAGAAGAAACAGGGACTAACATCGTGACCTCTAACATTTGACACAATCTCTCTTAAAGGCTGCCCAGTCCCATTTCATGGGGGTTTTCATTGGACCATTTATGAGTATTGAGAATATCGTCGGGAGTAAGCACAGCTTTATCAGTGAATTGAGCTATCTGTTATATTTTTCAACATAACCCAATAAAAGTTTCATATTTTTTCATAGGTGATTGGCTAAACATGTATTAGTGTCTGTATCAATATGCTTAGTTTAAACGTTTACATGGTATACATTTGCTAGAACTGAACTAACATTTAACATGTACTCTCTCAAATTATTTCGACCATTGAAGTTTATGATTTATAAACATAGTATTAAACCGTTTTATTGTTGTTCTAAATTTATCAAAAACTGTGTGCTATGGAATAACTTTTCAAAAGAGTAAAAAGCTAATAAACTGTTAACTCCAGAACTATTTAGAAATATACATATAATTAGGACTACAAATTATAAATTAAACCATGACTTAATAAGTTTTAAAATTTAAAATGAATCCATCTGAACCTTTTACTGTATTTCAATTGCATACACAGGTATCTTTAAATTAACTGGTGCGAACTTTAAGTAATGCCTTTATGCAATTCCATATATTCACTTACTTTCATCACGATTTTAGTTTATTAGTATTCTATTTAGAAACTCTGAGTGGTTGCCATTCATTTTGCTGAGATAGCATCTCCAGATTTAATAAATAAATACAGTACGTGTTAGCGCTCCGGATTCTAAATGTGTGGAAGACCCGTGACCCTTATTTGTATTCTTTGAACTAATTTTCAGTCTTATTTAATAAAGACCTCATATTTCTCAATAAAGGAACCTACAAGACAAGCGTTGCTTACGGTTTCCTCAGACGCTGCTTAGCATGTTTCAAAGTACTATCTTGATAACGTAATTGCATTATCTTTCTGCGTTAATCAGGGTGAGAAAAACGTAGGCTGGTTTCTGTTCATACAGTTTTGTACGTATGTACAACTGGACCTCTTATAAAGCATGGGACCTTTCATTTAATTTTTTCATTTCGAAATATAGATTTAATTAATCTCAAAGACTCTTGCTATTTTTATAAGTATTCAACAAGTATTTGGAAGAAACTTTAAGCTGAATTGTTTCCTTGTACTCATTCTCTACAAGAATCTTAAAAAAATATTTATTTTGTGTGAATAAGAATTTCTGTAGCTCATATGGTTCATCAGTTATGCAATAGTCATTGAAAAAACTCAAGAGGCATACAGAAACCTGTTCCCATAAAATTTATGATATAAACTTTAACAAAACTTATCATTAATATGTGGTATTTAACTCAAAACTGCTACAGACATTATAGAGTAAATATAAACTTTCCTAATTTTTGCCAATTAAGGGGCAGTTTGATGGGGGTTGCGTTCTTCGAGATTTTTGTATCGCATACATCTTTCGTACTGAATGCTAGAAAACACTAGTACTGAAACACATACAATCGCACACGTACCTTTTTGTAAAAAAATAGTTTTGGGGGAGCATTTTAGGGATCTGAAGACTCATAATTTCAGTTTTATGGGTTAAATATAATTAACATTTCTACCTTTACGCCTAGCAGAGACAGCAAAGGTACTTCTTTAGGGGGGGGCGGTGCTTCAAGTATTCTTATAAAAGCTAACTCTTCCTTCTAGCTCAGGCTAAACCAGATAAACGATTGCAAATGTTGCATTATTACTCTTTTCAGTACGTGTACAAGATGGATATAGGTGACCGAAGTATTAAACAAAAGTTATTTTATACGGCTAAAATGATTTTTTGGAGAAAGAAAGAGAAAGACATTCATCACATCGACACATTTACAGGATCTCCTGACTGTGAAGAGCGCGGTAGCTTTCTTTCGCCGTCGCAGGAGTTCTAACTCTAGTATTAGTGTACCTTTGATGTCAGAGTTAAGCTGTACCGCATATACAAGCACTTGTAACTAATCGTATTGGGTTGGTCTCAACGAGACACCAACGGGACTAGGGTACTTTTAGAGGCAGATGCCTGAGAGCATTTACTTAACGTTCATTCATGCCAATCTGAAAGCGTCTCGAGAATGATCGATTATCTTATCTTTGTGTGCTCGCGCTTATATGATGTATGCACTTCCCATTATAAGCATACAGGGGTACAGTAGTAACGGCCGCATGAAGTTAGAGTTTGCATCTTTTCTGTATACGACTGGAACTAAGTATCCGGGTAACATAATACCGAAAAGGTAGTTGGTGAACGAAGTAATAAACGAGAAGTTTGAGTTTCAATTTCCACCAAACCATACTCCCTTATTAAGGCTTTTCCCAGATATTTTACTGCCTTCATTACTAACAAATGTAGTTGATGACCACTGGCACGACAATCCTAAGAAGGCCAAGGCCTACCAACCCGGCTGCCGGCTTCACGCCCACTTACACACAGTAGAGCTGGGGGATCATCCAACCGATACGGGGAGGATATGTGGTCAGCATCTCGGCATCCCCTAGCCGGAACGTTGGGTTCCGTGACCTGGGCCGCTTACCTAGCCTAGGCTCCTCACTTTCCATGTTAAACATATATTTGAAGTTATGTAAATTGTGATTTCAGCCCGCCTCGGTAACGTACGTAGCCTTGGTTCGCAAGTTCGAATCTCCGTCAGGTTAAGTTATCTGGATAAGTTTTTAACCGGGGGTTTTCCTTATACTGAAATATTAATGTCCGCTAACTCTAAGCTGTATGGACCTTGGCCTCATTTGAGCATCGTTTTACCCATTTTATTCATCGTCCGATGTCTCAACCTAGGAGGCTTCTTTAAAAAATGTGATTTCATTTAATATGTAATCGGTGTCTACCACCTACAGTGCCCTATTTAGTAAGAATGGGTGTTAAGCACTATATACGAAGTTGAAATATATTTGAGAAATTAATTTGAAAATTTCATAGTTTTCCTTAAATTTTTTATTCATAAACTATGAAGTTCAGTTCATAAATAATACATTTTTATAAAACATAGATGTCATAGAAGACAGACAAAAAGGCATCAGAACGATCTTCATAGTCTTAGAATACACAGTTTGATTCAAATAACATTTTCGTACTGTTTAAAAAATACACAAAATTTGTTGATAGTCACTGAAAGCGATTTTTCTTGATAAGCTTTAGGTCAGATCGGCTAAAAGTTGGGTGTTACAGTACCAAATTGTTATGTTTGGTTTACAGCAGCTGAGTTCCGAATACAAATTTAATTCTCTGTATCAAATCTTCTAGGTGATTAAATTTTAAAAATAATATTTATATTAAATAAAAATGCTGTTAATCTTTTAATTTCTCCGTAGTCTATCGGTTAAAGTGCTAACTTCTGGTTGACAAGGAAACAGCTTCATATCCAGAGCTTTAGTGAATGTTGTTCGCGGGAAGGGGGGAGCTAGAGAAGTAAACCTTTTTATCCAATGAAATGTTTCTGTACGTAAAGGAGCCTGACTGCTAAAAATGAAGTCTCCGAGAGGAATTGTTGGCCATTACAGGCTCATAAGCCTTCTGCTTCTCTCACTTACCACAATATCCTGGTGGTGGACTAATTTCTGTACTTTGTGTGAAAATCACGGATTGTAGCAAACCATCGCAGGGTATCCCCATATACTATTATATTATGTAACAAGATATAATTGCACTGATACAGAAGATTTGTTGTACAATATTTATCCATAGTTTTATCAGCGAACATTGCTGTGTTTTATATTTCCTTAACGCTTTAAGAATATCTGAAATATTGTAGCAGAATTAATCTACAATATTTTAATCTCTCTAAACTTAAAAAAATGCAGCGAGGTTCTTAGAAAAACTCGTGGGGAATACTTCAGCAAGTAGAAACACCCGATAAAATAATTCCGAAATTCCAAAGCAAGAACGAAAACAATCTAATTATAAAATAAGACGTGAGCTTTCCTGGCGACGAATACGCTCACTTTCTTCTCGGGTAGTCAGCAAGGTGAAAAGATGATTAGATATCAACGTTTCGGGAGTGTACATCTCTCCCATCATCAGGATATTTCTAAAATGTTATAACCACAAATGAAATACTGGATTTAACACAAAGATAAACAAAGATAGAGATAGAGAGAGAGAGAGAGAGAGAGAGAGATAGAGAGAGAGAGAGAGAGAGAGAGAGAGAGAGAGAGAGAGAGAGAGAGAGAGAGAGTTTGTTTATAGTTGTAGTATTTGTAGTATTTCATTTGTGGTTATAACATTTTATAAATATCCTGATGATGGGAGAGATGTACACTCCCGAAACGTTGATATCTAATCATCTTTTCACCTTGCTGACTATCCGAGAAGAAACTGAGCGAATCTAATTATAATTTTTAACGCTGTACACTTTCAGAGAAACATTTATCAAAGTGAAAGTACATTACTGCTTCTAAATACCGTTTAGTAACGCAATTATTTACACAAAATGTTCAAAAAATTAAGTGTTGCATTGTTTTAATTATTCAAACTTTACCTGCTACATTATCTAAGACACTTTCTTGAAAAATTGGGAGTTTTCTTTTTTCTTTCCAATGGAAACGGTCTCGCCTTCCCTAAAATTTTGAATATTGTTGTACGCTACTAAAAAGCCATTTGTTAAGATTTCAACAATTCCTATGAAAAATTGCATAGTGAGTAAACCCATTTTAAGAATAATGTTTTCAACGAATATCACAGATATATTTATTGAAGACTGTTTCTGTACTCACAGAACCCTAAACCTTCAGTATTCCGTTGCAGCAAATAAATTTTTTCGAAAGCTTTCACTCCTTGAGGGAAGTAAAAATTAATAAAAAATGCAAAAAGAAATAAAGAGGATTTTTTTCCTTTACCACTATATCATACATGAGAACATGATGTATGAAATTCCATTAGTGGCATCAGAATAATTAGTCTAGTTTCTTTGTCGACAGATATGTATTAATAATTTTGCACTCCATTTTCCATACTCCTAATGGGAATGTAATTCGCCTCTTTTTGCTACAGGGTTCATGCCGTGCTTCATTAGAAGCAATTCATGAAGTTAGCAGAACAGAGTTATTAGCAATAATTGGTGGTCAGTAGTTCGTTTAAAATAGAGAAGTATGTAATAAATTTGTATTCCCTAGAGGAATAGACAATGACAATTCATGACAGACATACATAAACTAAACGAATTATGCAGTCATCTCTACGGGAATTTTACTTTTAATAATTAATATATATCATAATTAACCATACTGTTAAATTTAGAGAGATTATTTTCTCTTCTAATCGACAAGAAATTGAAACATTTGATTATAGCAGTTTACCATTTTGGCAAAATTACACGTTACAAGATTGAAAAACGTTCAATAAAACTTCAAAGCTTATTACGTGCTTATGGTTCACATATTTTATACAATTACATTTCAAGTATAAATGGTTGACAGTACATTAATAAATAATGAATATAGAGAAATAAGAAAGTTCAACTAGAACAAACCAACAATCTTAGCATGCATTTTAGAGCTGTAAGAGATTAAAGGTCTATTGATTACTAATCTGGCAATTCCTCTCACGATATCGTGTTAACACCATCTCCAGCATTGTTTGAGAAATGTAATGGCTAGACTGTCTACATAGCAACTTTTTTTTTTTTTTTTTTTTTTTTTTTTTTTAACCACTATAGATGGAAGGTGAGAGTAGGGAAGGCAGTGGAGTAGTTTGTCGGGATCCCGCTAATAGCACTCCCGTTAGTAAAGGTGAACATAAAATGCTGGCGTGGAGAGTGAAGGTGATAGTGGAGGAAGGTAGTTAAGGGGAAGTAGTAATCTTTATTGAGTTTTAATAGTGTATTTTTTTTTTCGTGGGAGGGCATAAGTTCCGGTGCTCACTGTCCGGGGGGGGGGGTAGTTGTTGAGGCCATCAGTTGTGCGGTTGTGATCGTGGTGGTCTCCAGATGTTGGGGTAATAAGCTTTCATCCTTTGGGCGTTCTGTTCGTCGTGGTCGGCGATTATTTGTTCTGCAGTCTTGAGATCCTGGAGTCTTGCGTGGAGGCTGCTGTCCATTTCTGTCATTTTAAAGAGGAGCTGGTCTAGTCTATCGGTGATGTTAGGAGATTCCGTCAGTTGGGAGGGTAGTGTGTCCGTGATGTGTGACTCCATTCGGTGCGTCTTTCTCTGGATTGAGGCGAGAATCTCTTTTTGCTCAGTGGCAAGTTGTTCGGTTAGTTGGAGCTGGGAGCTGATGGCCTTCGTCGTGTCGTGTAATTTGTTAAGTGCGCCGGAGAGTTGGTCCAGTGGAGTGAGTCGGTCAGTCAGTTGTCCGTGTGTAGTGGTCAGGGTGTCGATGAGGGCGGCGTGGTTGGTCTCTTGTTGTTGGGCAGCGGCGGTGGCGGATTCCTCCAGTTTGCCCAGTCGCTGGCTGAGGTTAAGGACCTCTGAGTGGAAGTCCTGAGCCTCGTCCGCTGGAGTCCGGTGATTGCTGGTGGTGATTGATGTGATGAGTTCCTCAAGGGCGTGGAGTCTGGTGGTGATAAGTTGCAGGTCCTCCCGGAGGCAGCCAAGTACCTGCTGCCATTCCATAGATCCGCTGGTGGCAGTGCTCCGGGGTGTCGGTCTTATTTGGTTTCCGAGAGGGTAAGCAGGGCACTGCGCCTGCCCTGTGAAATGGCCAAGGCCGTCACAAGTGGCGCAGTACCTGCGGCGTCGGCGGAGATCGTGGGCCCTGCAGGTTGCAGTTTGAGTGGGTGAGCCACAGTAATGGCACCGTGGCGGCGCGGTGCATGTGTCGGCGCTATGCTCATAGGCACAGCAGTTCCGGCACGGGATGTGTCGCTGCAGCTTGCTGGCCTCCACCTTCAGGAGCTGGCCTCGTCTCGACGAGATCCGTGAGGCGCTGGTGGCCGTGGGCCACTTCTGCGTCGCTGCGGTAAGGAGATACCTCGCAGGGAGGTCCAGGGGTACTCCGACGACTACTGCGCAGTGTGTAGCTTTGGTTCCTGTCGGCGGCTGAGTGGAGGTCGCAACGGTTGGGGATCGGCTGGTCTGTGGTGTCGGTGAAGCTGCTTGTGTGTCTGCTAAGTAAAGCTGTGCAGCTTCCGGCGATGCTGAGGTGGTGGCTGGCCGTGTTGCGCTGGGGGGCCCAGCTGCCCTGTTCGGCGGCGGTTGACTGGGCTCTTGGCGGGCGTACGGCGTGGTGGGAGAAGCAGGCCGAGTAGCCCAGACCTTCCCGTGCGTTCCGCGGGAGGCTCCCTCTCGACTGCCGTCACCGACAGCGAGGCGGGAGACGGCGCTCGACTGCTGGCTGGCGAGAGCTGCGATGAAGGCAGCTGCGTGCTGTTGCTTCCTGCAGTCAGGTGATGCGGCGAATGGCAGGTCGGCTGGCTGGCATCCGGCGTGGCGGGGGAAGCGGGACTGGCTGCCCAGAACTTCCCCTGCGGTGCGGCGAGGGGCTACTCTCGACTGCCGGCAGCGGTAGCGAGGTGGGAGACGGCGGAGAGCAGGCTGGCGAGAGCTGCGGTGTAGGCTTCGGTGCCTGGCTCTGCTTCCTGGATGATGATGCCTTCTTTCCGATGATGTGTTTCTCCCCGGAGTCTTCGGCGTGGTGCTGCGTGATCCTTCCTCCTCGGAGTCTACCCATAGCAACACGTACGCTCTTGTGTTAGCAATGCTGGTATACTACCTCGTAGTGAACGAGATGGGCCTGTGTTTACCTGCGAACCTTAAATTGAGATGTCTGGAGTTGAATTCTCATCGATCTACCATTCTGACCTTGTGTTTATGTAACTTTTCCTTATCAGAAAGGGAAGACGAGGATCGTTTATTATCTAGAACGATTTGCTTTTATCTACTCAATCTAGATTACATGGAGTATGTCATTGCCAAGCGGATGCGAGGAAAAGAGTACCTTCAGTGGATACTAGAGTGGTGATTGGTCGAAAGGTCGTTCATCTCCAAGTCTAGGCAATTTCAGCTGTGGGACGAGACCTCGGTTATGAAACTGCAAGGAACTTTCTTGCGTCTCTGTGTTTTGTACACCTCCTCTGATTCCTTCACTTCGTCTCTTGCTCCGAGGATGTGACATACATAGTAGATATGTGCACAGGATGTTCGTTGTATAACTTACACCTAATGTGGCAAATTATTTCACACTTAGAATAATGTTTTATTTCTTTAACATAAAATTTCATATTGCTTCGACGTTCTGGTGTGTGAATTCTAAGGGAAAAGAATGTCGATTTCTTGAGGAAATGTACAGTGTGATAAGGCCGAAAGGGTCTAAGTTACTTTCTAGATCGCTATTGAGCTACAAATTTAGAAGAATGCAAGTGAGAACCAGTTATACGAGAGATAATTTGAAAGTAAGTAAATATAGGGATATAGCATTTTCTATATGTCTAATTGTTACATTAATTGTTTCGTCCATTTCTAATCGTCTTTTCAGTAGGCTTGTTTCCTGAGAATATCTTGAATATAACTGTTACATTTTACTTAATTGATGGAAACTAATCATTTCTCCACACTAGTCGTATATAGACTAAGGTTTTTAATAGAGTCAACATGAAAAATTCAATGCCATGGCCAGGATTTGAACCACGTATCTCCTGGTTTCAGTCCAGTCGCTCTTAACCTTTGAGCTACCATGGCCAACTACTAAAATAATAAGAGTTAAATGATGAAGCGTGGGACTCAAGTACTTACGATGGTAAGCCCCACAAACGGTGCATATCAGATGCGAGAGCTCCTGGTGGTCTACCGGGAAAATATATGAGTCAGATGGAGAATTTAATGTCAGGACGGCACGTTGGCCATGGTAGCTCAAAGGCTAAGAGCGACTGGACGGAAACCAGGAGATCCGTGGTTCAAATCACGGCCATGGCATTGAATTTGTCATGTTGACTCTATCTATTAATGACTGTTACATATTTATTAATTGTAGTAAGCGTTTGATGGTCCTCCTGTCTTAGTGATTATATGCTTGTCAGGTTAAATATTTTACCTTCTTCATTTTAGTATAAAGTATTGTTAACTTGATGACTCCATATCATTAAAAGGCATATGAGCTGAACCAATGCGTACACACGGCGGCTGCCTTGTTGCCAACTGATGCGCCAGAGAGTGGAAGATTGGGAGAGGGAACGAGGAAAGAAACTTGTCATCTGTTATATTGTCAGAACATAAACTTATACAGAAAAGGTTAATTATGATATTACAAACTGCAAAACTCAGTATTAACATGCTTATTTATTGAAAATAACGTACCTGGATTTCTAAAAAAGGACTTATTCTAGAGGTGTTGCTCTCTTAAATAAAATAAATAAAGGTTACGCCAATTTCTTTGCTGGAAATGTTCCCCTGTTTCACAATACGCGATATAGTATGTACACTCAAATTGCACGCTCTGGTCATGAGTTCCTGTCTTTGTGAAAAATTGATCCGGTCACGCACTTCCTCAGATGACAATTATTTACAGAAGCTACACTTTAAAAATAATATTTCTGGCCTGAGAATGGAGCGCTTTACCCTTAATACTTACAGCACTGGTATCGGGCTTTGTTCACAAAACAAAATGTAAACATGTGAATTTTATTCTTATCGTCCTAAGTTACACAAAACTCAGTTACACTGAATATAGTTACGCCGTAGTCCAGAACCGAACTACAAAGAACACGCCCGCGCGCTTCGTGGATTGCAATGATCCGCGGTCAGTTAGTTTATGAACTAAATATATGCTGTCCTAACGACACTTGGTAATGTCGCACTCAGTAATGCGTAATGAAAAGAAAAAACACAGGTAAGATTGGAAGTTGAAGCATATTATAAGCATAAACACGGGAGTCAGGTGCTTATTCTCGAAGTTACAACTTGAGAAACATACATCGTAAAAAATTGTATTTTTACAGGCTGGCTAAAAATTCTTGCCAAATATATTAAGACACATTACAATGTGGAATTTGTAATAGTAATTGTGGGTGCATGAAAAAGAACAGTCTCTGTTGCTCACGCTTGTGCTGTGCATTCCGAGCTAGGCAACGCTGCACGCCTATGATAGGACAGTCGCACTACGTCAGCGCTCCCTAACTCCATCTTTATATGCCGTCTAATACCGTACGTCTTAAAGTTGTTGGTACCAATGTGCATAATTTATACCCAGTACTGTCACAACAAGCCAGCTTTCATGCTACAATTAGTTTCAGAAAATGTATGTCTTAAGTTTAGTAAAACTGTTCACAAGTTATTCATATTTGAGACTATAAATTCAAATGCTTTTACATTATATATCATTAACACCTATTATGCTAAAAAGGGTATAACAAAATTGCTTTTTGCCTTTAAATTTGGGCCCCGTTAAAATTATTTGTCTACACCATTCACTTTTTAAAAAAGGTGCACATGCTGCAGTTTTCATTCAATTTTCCTAAATTTGTTGGAGATTTTCTAAACAATTAAATCTGACGTATATGGTTTTATTTCAAGCGATTTTTGTGTTATTACTAAAGTTGTATAAAACTTTAAAGAATTATAAATTTCAAATTACAGGGTTTAAAATATTTTCATATAAGTTAAGGCAATGCTACACTGAAAATTCGTTGAAAATGTTGAAAATCATGGAATTTTCTCTTTTTTGGCACTTTTATAGCTTAGGGTTTGTAGTAATAAATAGCATGCTATTTTTACTATTTGCACCATTTTAGGCCATCACGTTACAATTTAAAGAGAACTTTAACAATCTTTAAAAATAACAATCATTATTTAAACGTTAATTTTCTGGAAACTTCTTTTCTAACACTTTTCAAAACCATCCAGGACATATTTGCATGGGATGGCTTAAAGGACACAGTGGAATTTTAGGTAACGAGAGAGCTGATTGCTTGGCTAAGAAGGCTGCAGAATCCAATCTTCCTGTGACATACCCTTTATGTCCTATTTCTAATGTAAGGAGAATAATTCATCAACATATTCTTGAAGAATGGAACCAACAATGGCTAACAACTCCAAATGGAGGTTTAACAAAAACATTATTTTTCCCTAGTGTATATGACAGAGGAAAATGTGAAACTCTTGTACCAAATTTTGTTTTGACAAAATTTTTAAGTGGACATGGTAAATTTGGTGAATACCTATCACGCTTTCACTCAACATCCAACCCGGAGTGCATGTGTGGTGAAGAAATACAAACTGTGGTTCATCTCCTCTTCTGTTGTCACATTTTCTGGATAGAAAGACAAGAATTAATATTCAAGCTAGATTCTCTAGGAACTGAATTTTCTACTACGCTCACATCTTTGCTAATGAACCTACAACAGTATAAGTACTTCATGATGTTTATAAACTCAGTGTTTAAACGTGTGAAATAGTTTAAATTAATATGCATCAGAATAAAACATAATTTCTTCCTTCTAGTATTTAAAATATTTTTGTTAAAATTGTATATTTTTAGTTATCAACTCTAACCCTAATATATCACTGTGTAAAATAGGGCTCAATAAATCTGAATAAATAAAAAAAAAAATTTCAGTATTCAAAATGCCCCACGCGTCAAAGTTTTTCATTTAACTTGGTAAAACTTACAGATAGGTCCATAATATGTAAATAATAAACTTCACATTCACCCTTTTTGTTAATACTTATGTTTTGGAAATTATATGCTGTTAAGGAATAAAAAAGTTAATATTTTCAAAAATTTTAGAGCTAACAAATGGAAAATACTTTAGAACAAATGCTAAATGGATAGTCCAAAAATAAGAATGTGAGTCTTTTAAAATTGCTCTGCACTATCCGAAAACAAAATCTCAACTTAAAAGCTCAATTTTTTTGACGCATCGAACATTTTTAATATTTACAATATTTCCTCAAAAATAATTAATAATTAATTAACTATGTTATGTAGCAACATGAAAATTTACATTCAAGTTTAAAATATACTCTTATTATTATAGAAGTTGGAATATTCTATGTAGCCCTCCCTTAAGGCTAATGAAACAAAATTTATTAAAAAAAGTTTGCATTATAATTAGATAAATGTAAAAAATATTAAGAAAAACGGGCCCTTTGGAAATTTAATCAAATAGAGCATTTGGCGTAAGGTAATAAAATGCAGATTTAAAATTTAATGCCCTATAACACAAAGAGATGTGACAGTGTAAATTCAAAGCTCTCTAATATTGATATAAGACAAAACTAAAACTAAATTTCCAGTTATCTTTGAAGATGAGGAATACCCAGGAAGAACCTTATCCAGGTAGCTCACCCTAACCGAGATACAAACTCGCATTTCTTGAAAGTGTGCAGACAAGCAAACATCTACGCTACAAAGGCCGGATATTCAATATGTCTTTTTAATTATAATATGTATTCAGTTTATCTTACATAAATTTTACAGTACAGTTTCTGTCAGCGTAACATATTTGGTAAAGTTCCAAATATTACAGATTTTTTTTTCAAGCAGTAAACAGTGTTCAAATAAATGTAGTAAAATATGAAATTAAAACTAACGCTTTAGAAATGTATATGCAATTTCAACGAAGTTGACCTTAAGTGCATTGCGCTGCACTGCACTGCGGCTAAAATGCAGCAATGTAACTGTTAGGAAGCTTCGCAGTGGAATTATAACAGATGATCATTATTTTGAGGTCGACTCGGTGAAACATTCATTGCATTATGAGCTGAATTTTTACTTCAGTGAGGTTTCATTTTCTTCTTCGTACTTGAACGCTGTTAAAACTCCAAGTGAGCTAATTTGATTTTTGCTGTAGCTTAGTTGCATTCACAGGCACTAAAATTGTAAAATGTTTATAAATTTCTGTTTAAATAAGGGACCCAATGCACACAAGGAATCTCGGAAGTGTAACACTCACATGAAGTTCACTATCCAAAATTTCTTATTAAGTACTTTCATTATTATTTACTGTTTTTATAAGCAGACCTTCAACAATAGTGTACTATCTTTGAACTTAAGTAAAACACGTTCTATAAATGATAGAGTTTCATTTGTTTTTTATTTTAGGACATAATTAATGTCACTAAATGTGGAAGAGAACATCAGTTAAATGACCACCGCGACTTCGTTGGGTTTCGCGTATACATTTGATCCCATTTCCAATGACAGAAAAACGTAAATTAGGTTCAATTTCACGAATAGCAGGTGTGATGTTATTCATAAGATCATATGCTGTTTCTGGCTTGCTGGCATAAACTCGAAATTTAACATAACTCCACAGGAAGTAATTTAATGATATTAAATCACATGATCTTGGGGGCCAGTTAGCATCACCAAAGGAAATGATGAAACCTCTGAACTCCTTCAAAAGTTCGATTGTTTCGAGAACAGTATGACATATGACACCATCTTGCTAGAACCGGAGGATTCTGAGATCCGTACCGTCCAACTGAGGCCAAAAATAGTCCCTTATAGGAGTTCGGTTTCTTTCTCATTGACAGTTATTCATTCTCCATCTTGAACCATTTTGATAATACATTTTCAGAATCTCTACACGTTGCTGAATGCTGGAACGTTCCGTGGCGATTTGTCAATAACTGTAATCACATGAAAAAAATGACTTCTGTGACTCATTAACAATGACAAGTATCACATGTTAAAGATGAAATACTTTCGTTGAAAGACCCTTTATATATCAACCAAAAAGTACTATATTGTGTCTTTGTGGGTTCGTAAAATTAGGAGTCTAGTTTGCAGAAATTCAAAATACTCTTTATATCCGTAGAAAGACAGTTTGTACAGTCCGTTGCAGCAGGATGACGTAACATACACCAACACAGCCTCTCGTGGCTTCTGGTTACTTCCAACCATACGTAAACAAACAAAAGAAATCGCTTTCAAACCACAACACCGCTGCACGCGCACGATTATCAAATCTCGACTCACTGGCCTCTCCTCACTGCACAACTTCAATTCCAATCACTAACTGGCTCCAGCTCCTCAGCTGTATTTATACACGAGCCGCTGTTTCTTGAAGGTTGGCGAAGTTTCTCGAAACCTTCCAAACTAGCACGGTTTTTTATGATGTAGCGAGAACACCATGGAACTATTTCTGTCTCTTTCTCCCGCTGTTGCTTCTCTCTCCTCTCTCTCTCTCCTCTCTCTCTCTCTCTCTCTCTCTCTCTCTCTCTCTCTCTCTCTCTCCTCTCTCTCTCTCTCTCTCTCCTCTCTCTCTCTCTCTCATCTCTCTCTCTCTCTCTCTCCTCTCTCTCTCTCTCTCTCTCTCTCTCCTCTCTCTCTCTCTCTCTCTCTCTCTCTCTCTCTCTCTCTCTCTCTCTCTCTCTCTCTCTCCTCTCTCTCTCTCTCTCTCTCTCTCTCTCTCTCTCTCTCTCTCTCTCTCTCCCTCTCTCCCTCTCCCTCTCCCTCTCCTCTCTCTCTCTCTCTCTCTCTCTCTCTCTCTCTCTCTCTCTCTCCCTCTCTCCCTCTCCCTCTCCCTCTCTCTCTCTCTCTCTCTCTCTCTCTCTCTCTCTCTCTCTCCTCGGTGCTCGTCTACAATGCCTGGGACAATATGATAATTGAACTAGAAATATATGTCTGGGCATCCGCTAAATAAAGAAGTCAAAAATGTAATGAATGTTAAGCAGCAGAAATAAAATACGAAGTTTCTATTAAGAGTTCCGCTTCTTTCAAGGCTGCAACGCAAAGAAAAGCTATCACTCCATACTGCCCTTTCAAACAGAAAAAGTGGATCTACTGACTGTAATAAAAGCATATAAAATGTCTTCACGACACAAAAATGTATGTTATAACATATACGATAACAACTTCCGACATTATCTTCATTCTGATGAATTTTGTCTAATTGCTAAGTTAGTTTGTTACTACATGTAAGTGTAGGAACCGTTAAAACACACATTTTACATGACACATTTTATTTTGCGAGTTAACCATTTCGAGGTATTGCTTTTCCATATTTATAGTGCCTGCCTCGGTAGTGTGGTGGTAGCAAGTCTGCCTCACGTTCAAGAGGTCCCGAGTTCGAATCTCGGTCCGGGTGAGTTACCTGGATTAGGTTTTTCCGGGGGTTTCCCTTATCCTTCAAGACGAATGTCGGGTAACTCTAAGCTCTATGGACCCCGAGCTCATTTGAGCATAATTTTACCCATTCCATTCATCGTCCGATATGATTTAATGTTGGAGGACGTGAATTACAAAACAAAACAAAAAATAGCTATAGTGTTCTCAAATGAGAATTATTTACTTTCAACTCCCGCTTTTGACCACAGAAAGATATAAGAATTTCAAAGTTATTGTTCTTAAATTATTTGACTATCGGTTAAAATCTGTGTAAATAAATGGCCAATTATACATAAAGGGTATTTCAACATATGTGTCCTGTCTTTAACATGTGATACCTGCCGTTGTTATTGAGTTATGACAGGCATTTTACCTGTAGTTACAGTTGTTATTTACAAATAGCTATGGCACGCTACAGCATTCAATAACGCGTAGAAATTGTGAAAATGTATAATCAAAATGGATGATCTGTTCGCCTTTCGTGTATTGCATGATACTGGGCTTTTATAAGGGACTATTTTTAGCCAAAATTGGATGGTATGGACCTTAAAACCTCTGGTTCCAGCAAGATGGTGCCACATGTCATACCTACTGCTCTCGAAACAATCGATCTTTTGAAGGAGAAGTTCAAAGGTTTCATCATTTCCCGTGGTGGTGATGTTATCTGGTCCCCGAGATCTTGTGATTTAACGTCGTTGGGTTACTTCTCGTAGGGTTATGTTAAATATCGAGTTTATACCAATAAGCCAGAAACAGTAGATGATCTTAGGAGTAACATCACGCATGTTATTCGTGAAGTTGGACCTAATTTACGTTCTTCTGTCATTGGAAACTGGGTCAATCGTATACGCACAACCTAGCGAAGTCGAGGCGTCACTTAACTGATGTTCTCTTCCACATGTAATGACATTAATTGTGCTCCAAAATAGAAATAATAAAACATAAACCTGCATATCCCGTCTGTGGTCATCGGGATGGAAACCCGGCCACCGTTCCAATTTACTTATTTATGTCACCAGAATAGCTGCAAATGAAATATTTGTTTATTCAAATTAAATTATATTTACATTTATCTTTTTACTATTAATGTTGTTATTCATTTGCTACTTAAACTTTAACCATAAACTTCCTATCTATATTTTATCGTTATTAACATTTTAGAAACGCAAGTATTACTACTGAAATTCAAAACCGTAACAATTAAAATTATGTGAGTTACACAGAAGGAAAATGGATTTAAGAGCAACTGAACAGGAATTTTCTTATATTATAGGAAAATATTTGGGAAGTGAATAGGAACGAGAAATAGAGGAGAATGGGAGACAGACAAAAGCAGGAAAGAAGTTGTGGAGGGTAATAGGGCAAATATGGGTAAAAGAGGAAGAGAGCGACGGAGAAAACGAGAGAGGGGTGAGAAAAGATAAGATGTTCCAAAGTACTTTGTGTCCGAAATCTTGTAATTTCCCATGAAATGGTGGTTAAACAGAACTATCATTGGTAACAGTAATTAATGTAGCAAGCTTTGATTCATTTTCAGACAGATGTGAAAGTTTGTTAATTAGCTACCTGAAATGTCGTGTCGCATAAAATAGAAAAAAAATTGTGTCGCCTTGTTAAACATTTCTACTTAGAGAGCTGGCATGCAAAATAGATCAAAGCAGGGTGAAGAACATAGGGCATTGACAACTGTTTAACTTCTGATGAATGAATTAAAAGGAGGCCGAAGAAGTGAGGAAGATGAAACAGATCCTGTCGCCTATTGTTGCTGTTGCCTAGTTTAGATCACCACAAAAGAAATCATAAGATATTCATTGATAAAAAAGTGTCAGTGTCTGAGATAGCTGAAATTCTAAAATTCAAAATATCCGTCTTTGAATTAATATGATTTTGCTTTCACATTACTCACTACTCTATAACTATTCTTACAAAAGGCTATCCATTTATTTTTAATACAAAAAACGTTTAAAATCACCCTTGTATGGTATAGGTATGATTGTCACATTCTTAAAGAACATGAACTGATCATTTTGAATTATTCATATCAAAATACTAGGTTTTCTGCATGTCTACACCAGTATTTTGTAGCGTTCTCGGCATTGAATATTTGGGTGGAATGTAATACTTTCTTGACTTACTATGTAAAGTTAAGTAGTGTCTGCAAAGGGCAAGTGCGGCGCAGCTGTGGAGTAATCTTAGCTCTGTAATTCGCCATAGGGGCAGCGCTGTGGACATCTGTACCTGCGGGGAGGGGATAGTATTGTTGCTGGTGAGACTCACGGTTACACAAAGAAACCTGGTGCCCAGATGAACCCTCTGTCCATGCTATGGACCTGAAATTGTTCTAGATCTTGCCACACCCGTCTGTTACTCCTTTGTTCTAATTTCCTTCAGGGTACAGTATTATGACTTCAAGCTCAGAGTGGAATCCCTTCCTACCTACTACTGATTGCCCAAGAAAAGAAGGCAAGCTGGAGGAATGTGCAACGTTTCACAAGTGTTGTCACATAGCTTATCTACACATAATACCTATTGTTGCAACAAACAATAGATCAGGCAGCATGGGTGACTCACATGCACTCTCATACACTTATTTCCTAGTAAACAGATCCGCTACCAGAGCAGATCAACAGTTCAAGCTCCTCTGCCCCTCATACCCCTCTAGCCTTCTTGTCGTGGGCATACAGTACCTACCGTTACCTCAGTCTTTTGAAACAGGCATTGAATAAAAAGCGAAAGTAGAGTGGCATAAAAAGCAAACAAGCTCAATAAAATGTTATTATCACAAGAAAAATACTCCAGCAGTATAAAGTACAAAGTACATGAACTTAACTATTAATTTGTTCTACTTACGTACCGCTTTCCAAAGTTATTCTAAGTGTACTTTTCGTATTTGTAGTCTTGAGGATTTAACTTAAGAGAGAGAGAGACATTTTTTGTTGCATATTTTGGAAGAGCCTATATTTTCTATGGGAGGAAATTATTGGAAACTCGCTCATACAAATGTGCATTCATTGCAAGACTTACCATAAAACAATGTTATGTGTATTTTTACCAGTTTGAAAACAACCCTTGTAATCAAATACACAAACATTGTGCTAGCATACACACCGACATTATATTATTTTCAGTGGGTAACTGGTGAATGTTATAAGTTGCTCTGCAGAATGGTACGGAAACCAGCCTAATAAAATGCAACATCGCCCTGAAAAAGCAGAAATGCTAGTAATATTTAATACTGAGGGAGGTGGTGCCGTGGCGGTGATGAAAGAGAAGGATATATGTTTAATATTAACTGCCTACTGCGCCCCATCTCACCTCAGGTCCACGGTATACCACCCGTCCCAGTTTTTAACCCATGTGGATTACATACAGTTACTTTTAACGTCACGGGGTCTTCTTGTGCTTGCATAAGAGAACATTCCACTTCATGTTAGCACTAACTTTAGCGTTAAGCGCAGAAGAAAGAAGCTGGTTTCAAAATCACAGAAAGCCCTGATGTATAAATTAATGACGCTTTTTGTAGTACATTTTAATTCATTTCTAACATTTGACCCGTCACTTCTCTATCCATTCCTCAATAAGTTATTCTTACAAAATATCAAACACGATAATCAATTGCATAGATAGCTTTATTATTAGTAGGTGTCAGTACAGGGTGTACATAATAGGCTTAAGAGATAATCAAATCTTTTAAGAAAGCGTTATTATGCGCGGGCTTTGACATTCCATTCTCTTGGCATGAACGCGAGAGGGAAAGAAAACGGGAATGATTTTTTTTTACTCTAAGAAAGTACCAACTATTTGAAAATTCAAATTAATAATAGGATATATCTCTGAAACGGTTAACACCAGAAATTAAATCTTATAGACCTAATTCTGAACTTTAAATAATACATTTTTATACATGAGTTTGTATATCTCTTATGGTTTATTGCTTACCAAAATGCCTTTCAGAATGAAGGGCACTTTAGTTGGGTCAAGAAGATATTTTAATAAAAAAGGTCCTTCCAAAATGTTGAATTTAAACTTAAGTTTATTTATTCAAGTTTCGTTTTTGAGTTATGCTGTTTACAAAGGTGGAGTCCTTTTTCTAAAAATTCTTTGTTAAAGTTGTATCAAAATAGGTATTTTTTGGTGAAATTTTGACATCGTATTTTTATGTGACGTATATCTCCTCTTAGCTACTTTAAGCAGGTGTAAAAGAAAGCAAGGATTATGATTAGCTATAAATTTAATTGATTTTAACTGCAACACCAATACTTTTCATTTCTTTCAATGAATCGAATAAAAATAGAGCTTAAAATAATGAAAAAAATATTGGACCATTAAAATAGTATTAACAGATATAACAGAAATAGCTAATTTCACAAGAGAATTTGAAGTAATAGCCGCGCCATTGGCTCTCACCTAGGTGGCCTGGGATCGATCCCAAGCAACCGCAAAATGGGATTTGTGGTGGACAACATGGCGCTGGTGTGGGTTTCCTCCGGATCCTCCGGTTTCTCCCACCATCATTCCACCAATTACTCCATCCTTCATTCATCTCAGGCGTTGGGCCGACTCCTCAACCCTGATTTCATCTCTCAGGTCAGATATTTCGGCTCCCTCGCTCTGAGGGAACCTAAGCGCCTCCTAACGTCAGCATTGACGAGTAAGGGGGGAAAAAGGATTTGAAGTGTTGCGTATGTGTGCATGTGCGTGTGTGGTAACTTTTTTAAATATTTAGATTTTACATTTTAGTTAAAGTAAGTTTCGTGTATCACTTACAAGTTACCCAAATTATAACTTTTCAGAACATTCAAGGTGCATATTTTATTAGTTACGAAAACATCTTTATACATAGTAAATTAAAATTTCTAGAGCTGCTTTTGAGAAATTAAAATATTTCGACCCTATTTTCATGTAAAAACTTAAAAGTGTACTTAAATCTGACAAGTTTGACAATTATTCGAATTTTCGCCTTATAGTTTTGCTGTCCATAGATCCACATACACACATCCTGGCAAACGCACCTTTTCCTGACAATATTTTTTAGATTCAAGAGAGCTTGAAAGCGTGTACTTCGATGAAATATTTGCATCACATTTTTGGGTGGAGTGCAATACCTTATCTACGTGATAGAGAAAGAAATATATACATTGATGAATAGAGTCAACATGAAAAATCCAATGCCATGGTCGGGATTTGAACCACGGATCTCCTGGTTTCCGTCCAGTTGCTCTAACCCATTGAGCTACCATGGTCAACGTGCCGTCCTGACATTAAATTCTCCATTTGACTCGTATATTTTCCTTAGCCTATGTATGGATAGTGTGAAGAAATGCTTAATTTCCAATAATTAACTAAAATAATAAGAGATAAATGATGAAGCCTGGGACTCAAGTACTTACAATAGTAAGTCGCCACAAACGGTGTATCTCGGATGCGAGAGCCCCTAGTGGTCTACCATGGCATTGAATTTTTCATGTTGACTCTATTCATCAAAAACCTTGCCTATGTATGGCTAGTGTGAAGAAATGCTTAATTTTCATCAATTAACTAAAATATACATATTGTTATATTTACATGAGGTATTGCATACGTAGTAGTTGAAGAATCTAAGTGAGTATACAAATTTCCCATGAATTAACTATTCAGTAGTGGAATGGCTTTTAGGATCCCAAGGAAGGTTTATTTGCAGAACTGTTAAGGTTACCAACTGTAACTTGAGAATTATTAATTTCTTCATCAAATATACCTAAGGGCTTAAGCACTCAAATTACACGAAGCCTGAAAGTGAAAATGTTTGCCCGGAAGCTCGTCTAAGAGTTGGCAGGAGTTCCTGTGAGGTGACAGGTGATTTCAGTGGACGTGACGTATCCGTGACAGAATCCTGGGGCACTGGAATCCTTCCAGAAACTCGGTAGGTATTGCGTCACCACCAGGTTCCGGCGGAACGGTTTCTATGGAAACGCTGCCCAAATTCTCCCTCATGCAACTTTCCTTCTTTGTTATTTTTGTTCCACAGCACTTATCGAGGGGTAATATTGGTAAAGTTACAGACCACCATTTCATCCCACTCCATCGCCTTTAACGCCCACTTCACTTGACTTAAACCTACCTCTTACAACTTTGCACAAAATAAGTTCTTTATTTAGCTAACGCTATTTAACGTGAATTATCACATTCACACTATTTCCTCTACCAGAGAAGTTACTATTATATAATAAAAGGAGTTATACTACAAAATAAATAGCCATTGGAAACCACAGTGAAAACTTAAACCTACACTAAAATCATTAACATAAAGCCTTTGAATTATAACAGTTGTTTTGGTTTATGCCACGAGAATTGAAAAATATCTAAATATGTTTAAATATGTGGTTTATGAATCAATATGGAATGTTAGAATAAGCAAGAAAAATTGTTAAAATTCAGTAGGCCTTGAGATGACGATAAATGTGAGTGAAATCATGATTTAAGAATGAGATTGCATAATGTGTGACGTGGACCAGTGAGAATTGAGTTTGAGTGTTAACGAGTGAAGGAAAAGTCAATAATCTTGGAAAAAGATCTAGGAGAGATAGCGCCATACGATCGTGTAGAAAAGAGTTTAGAGCTTATAAACTACATTTACAATTTCTGTGTAAATGTAATTCAATTGCATTGATAAAGTTTAATGTATATGTACGTTACGACGTATTCTGTGAATTTGTTACAAAGATTAGAATATTTAAATTATATTAATTTAAAAAAATAGAATTTTTTTATCAATAGATGAAAGGTTAATTCCCTCGCTCGATACCACGCCTGAATTTAAAGAGTTTTTCTCATTCACCGATTGGAACAGCGTCGGAGATCTTCTAGAGGCATCACTGCATTTGAGCATCACTGCAGAAGGCTCTGTTCGAGAAGAATCTACAATGTGTGGTTTCTTCGTCATTTTCTTCTCGGAGGGCTGAATTCAACCAGCAACTCCAGACGCAACGCGGGACGAGTGCAGGTGAGGATACTTCCGCCCCACATCATCAGCATTAAAAATTCCGCTACAGAATACACGAGGAACGTCCAGAAAGTAAGTTCTGTTAGGTAATAAAATTAAATTGTGTACAGATACAGAAAAAAGTTATTTATTGCACAAAATTCTACAACTCTTAAACTACTTTTCCACATAACTGCCGAAATTTTGTAGGCATTTGTCATAGTGAAGCACAAGTTTTTCATAGAAGTTTTCCGCCTGTGTCTTCAACCAGTGGGAAACATTTTATTTCAGCTCTTCATCACTATTGAAGTGTTGGCCGCTAAGAAAAGATTTGAGATGCAAAATCAGATGAAAGTCGCTAGGAGCGAGGTGAGGGCTGTACGAGGTGTGGTCAAACACGTCCCAGCCAAATCCCTGTAGGACGTCTTTCGTCGCATTTGAAGCGTGTGGTCGTGCGTTGTCGTGAAGAAGCACAACACCTTTTGACAGCATTCCTCGGCGCTTAATCTGTATTGCGCGACGCAATTTCCTAAGTGTCTCGCAATCAACGTCTGATTTCATTGTTTGACCACGCGGTAAGAAATCAATAAGTAAGATGCTTTTCCTGTCCCAGAATACTGCACATCATTTTTCGAGGTGTCAATATTTGTTTCGGAATAAACTTTGCTGTGGATGAAGTGTGCCTCCATTCCATTGATTGAAGCTTACTTTCAGGGGTGTCGTAAGAAACCCAAGTTTCATCTCCTGTGACTATCTGCGTCAGAAATTCTTCGCCGCCTTCATCATAACGGGTCAAAAACTGAAGTGCACTACTGATCCATTTTGTTTTTAGTTGCTCAGTAAGAATCTTTGGCACCCAACGTAAGCAAAGTTTACGAAATTTCAGTTTTTCGGTAACAATTTCATGAACTAGTGATCGTGAGATTTGGGGAAACTCCCATAGCGAGAGCACTACTGGATCTTGTCATCAATCGCGTGAACCAGTTCTTCTGTAACCAAAGATGGACGCCCACTTCGTTCTTCATCGTGCACTTCACTACGTCCTTCATTGAACTGTCCGACCCATCTTCTCACCATTGTATCACTCATTTCATTTTGTGCGTGAACATCGCAAATTTGCCGATAAATTTCAATTGGTTTCACTTTCCTAGGATTCAGAAAACGAATCACGTATCTGATTACACAAGCGGCGGGATTTTCAATCAACACTGACATTGTAAGCAAGCGCAACAAAGCTTACGTGGCTGACAGCGATCTCACAATGGCGCACGTTTCTTCTCCTTGATACAGAGTGTCTACCGCGCATGTGCGGAACTGCGATCGCAGCGCTGCAGCGGAGATAAATTTAAACAGAGCTTACTTTCTGGATACCCCTTGTATAATATTGCTGAGCTACAGAAATAGTTATACAATTTCAGGGAACACCTGAGCTATCAATTTACCAATTTAATTACGATGGCTACTTCCAATAAACTTTAAAGAATATGGAACACTTTTTTATTTTTAATACTTCAATTCATTTTTAAGAATTTTAATCTAAATTTGGCTGTTAGTCGAGTACATTCGGATCAAATAATATTACTATTTGTGTAAATAGGACTTCCTGTTACTTAAAGCCAAGCACTGCGAATAAATTATTTATTATTTTCAAGGGGACATCTTGTAATAGTAAGGAGAAAGGTATATTTACTAAAAGGTGCACCTTAATAGATCTATTGCAGCTACCATTACCAACGAGAAAGGCAGAAACGGAAGCAACCACAGATCGCAGGCCACGGACATACTTAGCAGTTTTGGGCTTGAAAATCAAATCCACTAACGGAGCTGCCTAGAGAGAACAAGAACCACCCCTCGAACCAAGCAGCCATCTAGTCTCTGTTCCTTGAGCACTCAACCACACCATCCCTCCGGCACCACCATAAGCAAGAAACAACCTAAAAAGACACCTGAACGTCTTATCTACCGATCAAAAAGTCGATGTACTTCTCTAGAGGATTTCTTAGAGTTCTAAAGTTTATACTATTGACAGGTTGGTCCTTTGCGCTTTTTAGGGTACAGCTAAAAATAAAAAAGCACTATTTAAATTATAGGATGGAAATAAATCATTTAATCACTCTAGCCGTATACAGGCTAAGGTCTTTGATAGAGTCAACATGAAAAACTCAATGCCATGGCCGGAATTTGAACCGCGGATCTCCTGGTTTCCGTCCAGTCACTCTAACTATTGAGCTACCATGGCCAACTTGCCGTCACGACATTTAATTCTCCATTTGACTAGTATATTTCCCTGGTAAACCACTAGGGGCTCTCGCATTCGAGATACACCGTTTGTGGCGACTTACTATCGTGAGTACTTGAGTGCCAGGCTTCATCATTTAAATTTTATTATTTCAGTTAATTTATGGAAATTAATCATTTATTCATACTACCCATATATAGCCTAAGGCTTTTGATAGCCAACGATATGACTGGAGTGCATAAAGGAAAGATAAGTTCAAAAAGAAAAGTGGAATTAAGTCTCCTCATTTATTCAGAGAGCTACATACATATTATGCGGTGTGGAATTCAAGACTCTTGTGCAAGCGTAAACCGTAGATTAGAAAACATTTAAACGAAAAAAAAAAACTCAGAAATAGTAACATTTTGTACTACAGAAAACGTAAGCTCAAGAAATTTAAAAAATTCTCTAATTGCTGCATGAACCAAGGTAAGTATGACAATTTTGTAGACTATATGCATGTTTAGATACACTTGTATGAGTACAAACGTAGCTGTCCTTGTTGAAAGTAATAGTGTCCTGGAAGCTTTAATTAAGACTTAAATTGTGTTTTGTAAGAGAGAATACAAAGGCATTAGGAACTGCCAACTAAGGCTAAATGCTGTAGGGATAAACAGTTGAACCACGGGTATTACCAGTAATTTAGGATATTACATTTTCTTTTTTTCATATCGGCGGCCGTTCTCCTTTGGAACATACCGAAGGTGTTAACTCGAATACGTTGGGTTTTAATCATTAGATCACGCACACATTCACACTCTCATTCATACTTCCAGACTGGGGAATTATCTTGGTCAGAGAAAAATCCCCACCCCCACCACCGGGAATCGAACCCGAGACCCCTAGCACGGCAGACAGGTGCTTTACCGACTGAGCTACGGGTCCAGCTATTTTACCTATGTCAAACTATGCCGTATATTTTTTCGAAGGAAAAAAAAAAGTATCATGTTCAGTTTGGTTCGTAGGTAGTGTGTTGAAGCGATAAATAATGGTTGGCGCACAGGAGTTCCACGTTGGCGGCGCAGTTTGAAACAAATAAAATGGGTGGCGCACAGTTCCACGTTGACGCTACAGCTTGAAGCAATAGTGATTAGCGCAGGGTAAAGCAATAGGTTTCTCTCAGGGTATGCGTGGGTATGTATAAGGATGGTTCTAATGACACTGAATGCCCGTTTCTAACTGGTTTAATGACTGCTTCTTTTTATCGTTACATCAAACTCGAAGTTGCCAACCAAGGGTTACCAATTTCACTGTTTAGAGTTACTGAATGTGAAATGCTTAGTACTCGATAAAACTTAATTCGTTCTTCACGTACATATGAACCGACAAATATTTTCTCTCATCGCTTCTGCTCTGCCCTCAACCAAGTCAGAGACGATGACTTTCTTAATCGGCCCCAGGCCGCGTACTGTCTGTACTCACACTATACACAGCTGTGCGTGGTTGTGTAACTTCACTTCTGGATGCCCTCTTTTCACACAAAGATTCCCTTTGTGACTATTTTGTCCATTGTGATTATTAGTCTCGGTCATGCCATTATTAAGTGTCCGAAGAGTATCCTCTTCAAACAAAGTCAAGTGCTATCCCTTAGAATTCTGTTTCTCCCGTGTCTTTTGTTACACGATTCAACTCAACTGCCCCTGCACGTGAGAACTCAGTAGGAAGTCAAATAATCCACATATGACATTGTGCACTCTGATTATACAATAAATATTAAATAAATGGTAACCAAATTTGGGCTGGAATACTTAATTTTTTCTGCAAAAAATTATAAAAGATAATGTTTGCTTAAATTTGTGAAAAAGTAATAAAGTTCTTCTTAACTCCAAATATTGCAACCCATATCGATGTACGTGCATTTCCTTCAGTGGTACTTGGCAGTTCAGTAATATCTTTACGTCCTTCTTTTGTGTGTTAAATTTTTGTTCTTTAGTTGACAGTTTTGGTTTGGGATTGGGACTCGGTACGTAGGCCACCATGCTGGACCCATTGTTCCTATGCCCCCAAGTGGGGGCACCCCCGGGAGGAAGGATGAGGTGAAGGAGACAGAGAGTGGCCGACCCAGGGAGCCACGACAGTACAGAGGGCAGGGTCCCTACAGTTTACTTGGATAGAGACTTCCCCAACAGGCCAGGACAACGAACACGCTCCCCTTCTGCGGGACGACGAGTTCAGCAGCAGAGCACCAAAGGTCCCTGGCTGGCGGTCCCGAAATGGCCCCAGCAGAGCAGTGTAGACCGGCAACCGACCTACCGGAGGAGGAAGCAGTTTTCTTCAGAGCATATCATCCTGCCATGCACCGCCGAGACACCCGCCGACACTGCTAACCTGAAATAGGCCATCAAATGAAAGATGATATGAAATGGAGGGAAAGGAAATTCGGGGAATGTAATTAACCTACCCAGCATTTGCTTAGTGACCCGCGAAAACTAACAAAAAACCCATGGATCAGGTAGGTTGGTCAGGGGAATCGATCCCGGGCCTCCCGAATGGTTTTGTAATTGCTGTTAACTGCAATAACATTAATTATTATGATGTTGAATTCATGTTAATTGATGTAAATATTTATGTATATGGATTTATTAAACATCTATAAAGAGGGATATACAATTAATTTAAAAAGCATATCGATATAGGCAGGCTTTGAAATATATAGCTACTCTTTCCATCAAGATAAACAAAAGAGTGGAAGCGCAGTTTTTAAGAAAATACAACGCAATGAAAATTCCAACTCATAAACGATTATCTCGAAAATATTTAGCGGCAGAAAATATGTATCTCATATAGATATAACCTCTGTAGTAAGTATTGCATTTCACCTAAAAATGTGACGTCCTGAAATACACGTTTTAGTGTATTTTAGCACAGAAATGTACAACCAAAGATATTCCGCGTGTATGTGTTCCTGTCTGTGTAGGTTTTAGGAACAGCGTAACTGAAAAGTTAAGTATAGATTAAGATTTAAGTATTATAATAAATTTGTAATTATGGGTTCTAGTTTTAAGTAGGCAGAGGAATATATGCAAATGCACTATATTGTGACTTTGTGGGTTCGTAGAATTAAAAGTCTAATTTGCCGAAATTCTAAATGTTCTTTATTTAGGTAGAGATACACTGTTCAATTCTCACGTAACAACATTACATCACAGAACAACAAAATCTTCCAAGGTACGATGACAATAACAGCGTCCAGTTCAGTCCCCTTTACAACAACACTCTTGTTACCCAACTACAACTCTGCTTACTCACTCTGTTTACAACTAAACGGCTGGCGTGTCACAATCGCTTATATACCTCATTCATAATTCGAGAGACTTCTCGAGCAAATAAGAAACTGGATATTCTATCACGTCCAAGAAATGTAATTTAATCTATGCCAGCAAATGCATTATCAGAGCTATCTTCATTTGCCGGCTCCTTTGAGTACACTAGCCGCGCTGCTTATCAAGCTCTTTATTACAGTGAAACCTTATTCACCGTCTATTATCTATTTATGCCTGTTACCGCGACACTATGTTTGCTTTATTTTATAGATTTACAAACAGATAACTAATTTAACCCACGCCCGCCTCGGTAGCGTAGATGGTAGCATGTCTGCCTCACGTTCAAGAGGTCCCGAGTTCGAATCTCGGTCAGATTGAGTTACCTGGATAAGGTTTTTTCCGGGGTTTTCCCTTATCCTTACAGACTAGTGTCGGGTAGCTCTAAGCTCCATGGACCCTGGACACATTTGAGCATCATTTCACCCATTTCATTCACCCTCCGATATGACTTAACGTCGGAGGAAGTAAAACTACAAAAAAAAAAAAAAAAAAAAAAATAAAGTAAAATAAAAAAACCGTAAACACCAATATTTACAAGAAAAGCATTAGTATTTGAAGTCTTGTTCAACAGAATACAAACATTAACCCGTAAAGATAACTAATTGCAGCAGAAGATTTAATATTTGCAAACAATTTTAAGTTAATTAAAATTACTATAGAATTTTCATACTTTTGTTTGAGTACTAAAATTTAATACGTAGGCTTTGGACAGGTTTAGACATTCTTTACTCAGCTTGACTAGGGTTAAATCGATTGCTGTATTCCATAATGGATAGCAGTAAGTTGCTATTATTGACACACATGTTAATAATAGCAGAACTAATACCTTCTTTACGCTTGTTGAACACTAGATTAATCAAGCGGAACTGAGCATGAGGGAGATAGTATCATGTCTATTTTTTTCTGACGAATATAAACAAAGAAGGTTCATAGGCACCTGTGGCCATTTTTATTAGATTTCGCTGTTATTATAATGTGCCGGTCTAAAATATTCTGTAACTGTCACACAGATGTTTATTCCATGGTGATTTCTAAACTGTATTTATACAGAATGTTGTTCTTTCCAATTCATACTACTTTCAATAGGATAATAATATGCAGGAATACAACACAGCGAAAACAGCGTATGAAAGGTTTGTTATTTATGAACTGACAGTGAAATAACCCAAAGTTTCTCTCTTGTATGTTATTTCACCGCTTTTGTGGTGTCCCAAAACGCGTTACTTCAATGTCAGAACGTCATATAATACAGAATCAATTATATACTACAGAATTGCTATCAAGTAACTTATATAACCTCACTTAGCAGCATATGAACTCGCAATTTACAATATTGCATAACAGGTTGTGTTCAGCTCTTGGATTTTCTTAATCTAATATTTCTTAACACTTCCTGACTAACACAAAATACATTCGTGTCATTAGCACTATGAATATTATTACCACAAATTTTCCTCCCTTCTTTTAAATAATACATGCTATCAGAAAGGCAATTTCCGTACGCGTAAAGCCAACCGCCAAAAGTAGGAGCGGTTGAGATTTGTAGGATTTTCAAATTTCAAATATTATTAAAATCAGTATAAAATTAAAATACATTTAAATGCTGAGCTGTCTAGAAATCTGCAATTTTTAGATGAACGACTTTAAGTACAGAAATCAAATTTCATATAACAAATTTTGATTTGGCACATTTGTTGTCATACTTATCCTAAAATTGTGTCATGCTTATAATACCTATTGCATAGAGGAGCGCTTTATAATTTAGTTTTTCGAATCTAAGATATACTTATTATTTAAAAGAAATTACGTAATCACTTGAAGGAAAAACATACGTTTGTTCAAATTGTATTTATCAGTACAAGTGGTTTACGTCCGTAATGCAATTCAGTGCAAAATCAAAAAAGAGATTAAGGCATTCACATCCTGAATTCGGAGTCGCACGAGTTCAATTTCTCAAAAGTTTTGATTAATAAGATCTAAACGGATAAAACATAATTTTAGTCATATGAAATTGAACAGAAGAAAATAATTTTAGATGCACTGGTATTAATTAAAATGTTACAGTTTTAAAACAGAGGGAAGCATTCCAGGAAGAAGATATGATATGAAGGAAGTACGGAAGGCTACAGGCCACAGACTGACGGACTATTAAGACGTACCGAACTTTCAACAGATCCAGGTTCTAAGACTAGTTCTATTGAGGAATAAATTAAGTTAAATTAAATTAAAAGTGAATTGAGTTTCGGCATCTAGTATTTTCAACGAGGTCTATATTCACTTTTATGTATTTATTTATAAAATTCCTAATAAACATATACCTACAAACAATATACGTCCATATTTTAAGATACTACCACTGCAAATTAAAAAAAATAAAGAAAATTTATTAATAAAGGATACATTAAAGATAGTATTAAAATTACAATGAAGGAAAACTAGGTTCCCTTCTATTGTGGAATGGGCTGTGAATGATTATCGAGCAAGCAGCCTTCTTTTGTCTACAGAGAATACTTTTCCCTTAGAACAAGAATGCGTGCCTTGTGAGCATCAGAAACAGAAACTAGCTTTTATTTATGGGTACTGCTATGCTTCTCAGTGTCCCATTCTATATTGGAAAAGAAAGAACGTTTAATTTTGCTCAGAAGCCTCTTTAACAGGATTGAGGTTCTTTTATGTGGCTTTTCTTTTCTTCCGAAGGAAGCTATGCTAAGGGTTTCTCCGCTCGAAAAATTCCATCGCCCTTTTCTGGGTTTAAACCCGCTACCTCGGGAACTGGCGGCAAGCATGTTATCTCTAGACAACGGAAGATGGCATGTATCCGTTATCGCAATACATCATGGAATTTATCCGTTTCGGTAGTTGGTAGCGTGTCTGCTCACGCTCAAGAGGTCCCGAGCTCGAATCTCGGTCAGGGTGAGTTACTTGGATAAGGTTTTTTTTCAGGGTTTCCCCTTATCCTGAAAGACGATTGCCGAGTAACTCTAAGCTCTATCGACCCTGGGCTCATTTGAGCATCATTCACCCATTCCATTCATCATCCAATATGACTTAACGTTGGAGGTTGTAAATTACAAAAAAAAAAAAAAAAAAAAAAAAAAAAAAAAAAAAACCCATCGAACTTATAAGCACAATTAAAAATGTAAAGCAAATGGAATGAAAGGAAAATGATCCTCGTACGTTAACAGAGTCATCTTGTTCGGTTAATTGAAAATCTATAAATATATCACATTAATCTGCATTTCCCCGAAAAATGATATTTTTCTAGCGCAACATACGTTGTTAACAGTGCTTAACGCTGGTTTTTGTTCCATGTGCATATTAGTGGTAGACGCTGACAAAATATGAAATTAAATAATGGTAAAGAAAAGGAGATGTGGAAGGAGTTTGTGAAGTTTAAGCTTAGTGTAATTACGCATCCCTACATAAGGGAAGAAAAACAAAATATTTGTCAGGGAGGATCGTCCTTGTGAAATTTCAACCCAGATCTCCTGTTCAAAGCTTCATGTATCAAGAATCACCACCAATCACGCAGTTTCTTTAAGCCTGCTCTATCATGAAATTAATGTAACATAATGTATAGCATAGAATACACAACGTTATGTATGATTTGAAGAGCTTCCTCCATTACCATTGGGTTTCAGTTCCTTTTAAAGCCGTAAAAGAGGAGGAGCCGAAACTTTATTGTAAAAGCAATCAAGGGGATTAGGCTTAACTTTTTTAAATTTCAAGATAAAGTACCACAAAGAGGATTAAAATATAATAGGTTGATTAAGATCCTAATTTTTAAAACTTAATTATTGAACAGTGAAGAGTAATCAAATGCTAGTCTTGTTGTTTATTAACAGTCTATTCTTCTTTCCTTCTTTCGCTTCATGCTCTTCTGAAGGGTTGGAGTAATTGCCAGTCAAGTTAGCTTGATTTTATTCCTTAAGTTGGTTTCCATGTCCTTTTCATTAACAGACAGTAAATTCAACATAAATAGTTCAGATGTTCATGTTTTCCTACTTTTGACGGTTGATAAATACATTTTGAAAATACCCGATGTGTAACAGTAACGGAAATTTACCTATACATGACACCACTTTGCATTAGTGGTTATTTTGAGATACTAGGGCGTGATTGTCTTAAGTCAACACTTTTGAAGCAAACATGAGGTCAAACGTGTAGTGTACACATAGTGGAGATGTTGTCTAGCAAGCACCGAGTACACTCTGAAGGATACTAAAACATTAATAACACTAGTTACAAAACCTGCATGGCAATGTTGCACGCAGAAACATGAAATTAAAGAAAAATACAACATTCGTTTTTGCCTAGGCGTTCTTGAGAGGTTTCGACCTTTGAACAAGGATTCACAAAGCTTACCAAAAATGCGAATATAAAACATACAGACAACAACCTTTTAAGTTTATTGTATTAACTCTCGGTCTTGTACACATCTGTTATCTGTTCAACAAGTGCTGATTGAACGTATTACATATTTAAAACATGAATATTTACGTTACTTCACCAAAATCCTTGTAACAAACACGCAGAGAAACCAGAGCACAGAAACGCACGAATTTAGCATGATGCATCCCTCGGTAGAAAGCCCTTCCACTTCACATGATACCCAGCGTTACGTAAATAGCCAAATTTAAGAAAACATAGTGAAAAATTTACATTGAAATGGAATATATCCTAAGTAAGTAAATGAATCCTAATTACCGTTATCTCTTTCAACAAACACTGAACATTACAAATGCAAATAGACTTCGAATACTGACAAATGTAAATGAACTGTAATTTTTTTCAGTTTAAATAAAGTGTGATTAGTGTGTATTTTAATACCCTTTGAATATTAGGTAACAAGAATATAAAACTAAGGCCCATTTACTAGAACAAGTAATACCAAAATTTAGATTGCTTCAAGGAAAACAAATATATTAGAACTATCGTTTGTAAAGCCACATAGTAATTACTGTTTCGCATACTCTTGTATCTACAAACCAAACAAAGCAACGGACAAGTCCAAGTGATGGGTGACAGAAGAAAGCAGTGGGATCAAAACTTTCGGCAACTGTGTCGTAACGTAAGACTTCCTGGCAGATCTGTACATTTCAGCGGAAAAGAAAAAAATCCATCTAATGTGCCTAGCTGAACCTGACACATGGCGTCACAAGCCGGTAGAAAAGAACACAATAAAATTACAGCAACGCCACTTACAGACAAAATATGAACTACCAATTATATGCCCAATGGGCACAACCCTATATCTCTTTATTACACCAGATATGATTTTATTAAATTCGGAGAAGGGCGACATAACATTTCTTGGTAAATTCATGTAGCCTTATGCAGCAATAATAACAAGTATCCAGCTTTGAGCTTTCATATACTTTCGATGTCCACCTAACAAAACACAGAACGAAAATGTTTTTGGTAGGACAAACACCTAACTTTCTACGACATGGAAGACAGGAAATGTCTTGCTTGTTAGCCAACTTCTCCAAAACACTAGGTTTATTGGATTCAAAACTCAGTGGCTAGACACGTGACACCACACAAAATGTCATGGTACAATTTAAAATAGACATTAAGTTATTATCCTGCAATCCACTAATACCTGGATCTCCTTCCTTACGAACTCAAGCAACTGCTAGTTAACTTCTCGTACTTGCTTAGTGAAATAGTAGTTAAGTTATAACCACAATCAATTAACCAATGAAAAGAGTCATTATTGCGCCATTTACAAAACATACTGACCGTCACGGCTACCTACCTAAAGGTCAACTTAATACTGTTCTTTCCCGCTAGAGCTTAACATTGTCCTTTGAATTATCCTCCGCGCAGACCAGCTAGATAGCCGAACCAGCCCGCAGCTGGCTGGCAGGTGTATAGCGTTAAACGCGATATAATCCCGCGATTTTTATCTGTTAAAATAGAATGTGAATGCCATAAGCCTTTCGGATCTAATTTGCCCACAAGTAAGGATATTGAAGTGCACCAACTCGCGGAGACTTATGTTTTATTGACTTTAAGTTAATCACAATGCGGCTTCTTCCAAAAATGGGCTTCAAAGATACAAATATTTCAACAGAATTAATTTTAAAAAAGAATAATCTATATTAGCTATATCTACATTCTAATGTAATCTAAAATTTTTCCGGAATATAATTTCCGTTTCTTTGCTCCTTTTTACAGGATTATAAACACTTCATAGTTCGTTTCATATTTAATTTAATATCTTACTATAATATCTCAAACACAGCACAGTTTAATAACAATAGTAAACTTGGCAAATAAAAACAAATAGAAAATTACCATATAAGCGTTTGCTTCGATTTGAGATATTTCTTGAATACATTTTCCTTAGTTCCAAATGCATGTTACTAAAAATGAAGCACAAAGCTCTCACCCACACCAAATACATCAATGAAATTTTATAAATATTATATTTTCTTAAATTCAAAGAGCATCAAAGCATACATCTCTATATATAGACTGTTGAACGAATGCTATATATTAAACAACTTTAAGATGTAGCGTAAGTCACGTGACTTAATAGAAGTCCCTTTGTTTATTAAAAAGTTTATAGAAATGAAAGGCAAAAGGAGTAGACTTTAGACTTCAACATTTTCGCTCAAAACACACACTGAAACCAACTTTTTACTGTTGCCTTATTTTACTACGTACCTTATTAAGTACAAAAAGCACTGATGTCCACCTTCTTATCATCAATTTTACACCTTTGGGGTCCTGAAATCAATAAAAGTCGTTATAGAAGAGGTGTGTATATGCGTGAGTGAACAAAACAGTTAATTAAAACAGTACGTCTAATAAATATAAGCTTGGTACTTACTAGGGTATTTTATAAAGACGTAGAACAAAGATTTTCAAGAAAATCCTTCCTTCTGAAGAATTATAACTGTTTATTTCTTAAATGCCTGTAGCCTGTGCTGAAAGAAATGAACGTAATCAACATCTGAATAGCCTTTCATGCAAAACAGATTGCATATTTCCAGAAAAGTGAAGGTATACATACAGAAAGTCAAAAGAAAAAAGATATTATGGTAAATGCTACTTCAATGTATCCACGTAGGAGCGTTAATTACCTCCCACCCTCTTCGTCTTGCAGTTTTCCCACAAAAACAAAACACAATTGAAGCGGTCAGAAACAGAAGCTGCTAAGTCGCTGTTTCAAAATTGTGCAGAAAAGCTACTCGAAGTTTTCAAAAGTAGTTTAAAATACCAAAATAGTAACAAAAATGAAACAATTTTATGTGATGGGTCCGTCTGGAGGTACAATGTACTATGTTGAAGTGTTTCTCATGGTTTGACATATGCAGCATGTGTGACAGAATATTTTATTATTAGAACTTAACAACTTTTAATTTAAAATGGGTGAAAAGTTGATAACGCACTTGACTTAACAGCTTCTGATTCTTAATGTTAGAGTTTCTTCATTATATATTATAATATGTAGCCATGGATAAACTATTACTTTATTGTCACCAATACATCTCTCCTATGGATTACTCCATACAACATTACATCAAAACATCGCTACATCTCCTCTACAACATCTTCTAAATTTATTTCAATATGTAATTGTGTCATAAAACGTGGTACCTTCTAGGAGAGTGGCATGTTTCAGTAGTGTACGAACATTGTAATATTTTGCCTTCTTAAACTTCCGAAGCCTATCTGCTGTGTTTTTCGCACTATCACATGCCTTGTGTAAAGCGTGCAACCTCACTCCTCTCCTCAAAAGAGACTGGGAACGATAAAGTGAGGAAGACATTGTGTGACGAACTTCTGGTACACATGCTCTTTGGAAATACATGCCCTGGATTAAAGTGAAGTCACGAATACTTCTTCCAGGGACATGCTGGAGGGCACCTTTGAAGCCAAAACCTTCAACTGGAGTGCCATCATGTGCCCCATTATCGGTCAGCGGATGTTTGACATGGGCAGCATCAATAGGCTTCTTCTGTATTGAATATTTGATCAGTTTCACCCATGTGGAAGGGACAAAGGCTTTATCCATTGATCGTTTCTTCTTCTCAATATTGCCAAAAATTCTGTCAATAGACATGAAAGAGTGCCATGGTATTGGGAAGTACAGATACACTTTCTGAATGTGCACTTGAGTAACGTCTAAAAATGTCTAATGTTTAAATGCCTAATCTATAATGTATCAACAGCTGATATAAAGAGCTTGGGTGGCACAGTGTAGTTGTACCATCAAACGGCTAATGCGGTAACTACTTGACTTAACAACTTCTAACTCTAAAAGGCTGACAACAACTTTTATTTCTGAAATTGATTCCCATACAACATGCCAGGGTCATAATATGTTCGACCTAGTATCTTCTGATCCGTAAATCGTTTAGCACTATTACAGAACTGGTATTCAGAGTGCTTATCGTGTGTTTAACAAGATTTGTCAAAAACATTGACTTAACAACTTCTGAATCTGAGTACTTCGAAGTTTTTTACCTGATGTTTTCTCCTGATCATTATCATGACGCAAAATGTGTAAAACTTCTACTGGTTCACAAATTATGCTGGCTAGGTAGTGCGCGGCCACTGACCTTGTAGTAAGCGTTCGAATTCGGTTACAATACATTTTAATCGCGAGGCCCGCCCACTCTTCATTTCGTCTCCGGCTCCGCCCTCTCGGGCCTAGGCAAAATAAACCCCCATAGCTTTTTGTGTGCCATGTGTACTTACTGATGCTAACCTACCCAAAAACAAAAAACATAATACTCTTGAAAGTAAAAGCTTAAAGCAAATGAAACAAGTATAGATGTAGTTTGTACATTATCTTTTCATCAATTATCAATACAAAGATCTGCACCTTTCCCCTAAAACTTTTCATATTATTTGTCATATACGTATCTCAAACATAGGATATTGTAATCAAAATCATTACAGCCGTTCAGCAGAAAATAAAGTTTTGAAAAATATTCCATGTAAATAATAATTTTTAATGGCGAGAATTTTTTTCTGAAAATCTTAGTGTCACATCTTAGGAAGATGCTTAACTTAAGTACCAATGTTTATGTTTGTTGAACTTTTACATTTCACAGATATATAGAAGGATATACATATATGTACAGGCTTTTACTGGCTCTTTTTGGGCTCTGAAGCTCTAAAAATGTGAATTTCTGGTGAAATATCAACTCTGAACTTTTGGGTGCAATATAATATTGTCGCGGCAACACACATAAAATGTTCGCGCGGAGCGTAAACGTGGCTGGTTTACACAAAAGAAGTGATAAAGATAACAGTCGGACAGTGTATCACTTAGACAAGACTTACCGACACAGATAAGTGAGGTGAATGGAAATTTCTAGTGACTTCCTGACTGATAGAGATTATTCGGTTTCGGGTTTCTTTTAGAAACTTCCAGAATTTATGAATGAGATACATAAGAGAATGTGACACACCAGCGGGAGTTGTAAAACGAGAGTGAGTGGCGAGAGGTAAGCAGAGAACAACAGAGAGTGTTGCTGTAACGAGAGCTTATGTAAGCTGAACGCTGTTTGTTATCGTTATCGACCTTGGAAAATTGTGTTGTATATGTGGTGTAATGTTGTTACGTGATAATTGAACAGTGTCTTTCTAAGCAAATACAGACAAATCCCTCAGTAATTTGCAAGGGCGTAAGGAGGGCTTCAGTCATGCTTACGTCCTGCCACCTTCCTCACCTTGGACCAGGCTCCGGCCTGGCCAATACATCCCTTCCTTGAATCCGCAGGTGCTTACAGAGGTACTGCCACAGCACCACTCCTGAACACTCACCGGTGGAGGTTTTTAGCGGGTAGGGCTAACGGTTCGATTCCCCAGAGGAGTCCCACACTGCAATACCAGGGTTACTGCGTAATATGCATTTTTCCTCCACTCGAAAAAAATAGAATTTCGGCAAATTGGACTTTTAATTCTACGAACCCACAAAGTCACAATTTGTACCCCCTTTACTCACAGTGAAAAAAAAAAACATATAAATATTACATAGTTCACCTGATATTGATTGTTTTTCATAATACAAAAAACTGATGTCACATTCACATGACTTTCTCGTTTTTCAACAAACTGTTCTTGTTAACGCTTATTCCTCGGTCTAGTTTATATAAATCGGGATAAACAAAAGGAAAATAATTAAATGTTTTAAGAATTGGTCATTATGTTATGGCTTTGAATATCTCTTCTAATTGCAGACCTGGAAGAGAAAAAAGCCCATAATGGCCTCCTTTATGAGAAAAGCATAATCATTTGAAAATCGAAACCAACCAGAAAGAATATGTTGAAAGGGTTAGTTTTTAGTACGAAAAAATTCATGAGAGCGTACGTGATAAACTTTTATGGCAAACCACAAGTGAAATGTAAACTATAGGCTAAGTCAACTTGAAGGATCACCTTTGGGGGAGATAGTGAGTTTACTTAATAATTTGTGACTGAGGAGGATGATGTTTGTTCGTTACCGAGAGTAGACTTTCCTTGTAGTGCCCTTGGCAGCACAGTGTACATAAGAAACTCGGGCCTTGTTCTGATGGACACAGCCAGATAGACCCGAAATGGACGTCGGGACTAAGCTTTACTGCTTTGAGTGTTGCACTAGACGGAAGGAAGGATGGAATGTTTGATGGGAAGCTGCCTGCTTTAGCTAGCACCTGTGTTCCAAATTACTGCCGCAACATATCGCCCCCGCGCCGCAAACACAAGGTGACTGTCATACAGCTGCTAAACGTGCCATACCTTATTTTAAGCTTGTTTCTCTGCCTTTGACAGTGCAGCGAGATCTTATACACACTATAGGATGAAAATCACCAAAAGATGGCATTTTTACTTTCTCTACCACATACACAGTTGGTGTATCAAATAATGTTTTCATTTCAAAAATTATAAACTAATATTACCCTGAAAATTCACATCCTGTGTTCCCTTTAGCCAAGGCTACACTGAAAATTCACCGAAAATATTGAAAATCATGGAATTTTCTTTTTGGACAGCTTAGGATTTGCAGTAATACATGGCATGCTATTTTTACTATCTGCACCATTTTAGGTCATCACGTGACAATCTAAAGAGACCTTTAACAATCGTTAAAAGTAACAATTATTACTTTAAAGATAATTTTCTGAGAAACTTTTTTTTGTAACACTTTACAGTATACAAAATGCCCTACGCGACAAAGTTTTTCATTTAACTTGGTGAAACTTCCAGGATAAATCCATAATGCATAAATAAGAAACTTTACATTCCCATCTTTTATTAATACTCATGTTTTGAAAATTATATGGTGTTAAGGAATAGAAAAGTTAATATTCTAAAAATTTTGAGAGCTAACACATGGAAAATATTTTAGAACAAATGCTACAAGAATATTCACAAAAATAAGAATGTGGGTCTTTTAAAATTGCTCTGTACTAGCCAAAGACAAAAAATTCAACTCAAAATCTCAATTTTTTGACAAGTAGAACATTTTTAATTTTTACAATATTTTCACAAAAAATAATTATTAATTGATTAACTATTTCGTGTAGCAACATGAAAATTTGAATGCAAGTTTGAAATTATACTCTAATTATGTGACTAAATTTTCATAATGATAGGTTTATTATTATAGAATTGGAATTTTCAGTGTAGCCTTGAATTAAACGCCCCAAAAAGAATTTTTAGAAAACTATCGGTGTGTTTGCGTGTGAACATTATAATCCAAAAACGAAACGGTAGATTAAATACCAAATTTCTCACTTAAGGACTCTACCCTGCAAAGATATGACCTAAACATTTTCAAGAAAACTCCCAATCACAAACTACGTTTACATAGACAATTTTTTTGAACATTTGTATTTTCGAAAAACTGGCCTAAATGTTTTAAAAGCTAGCATCTCCTAGATATGCATAATTTGTCATTGCTTCTTATTACAGAAAATGATTTACTATATATTGTTTCTAATTCTGTAGCACTATAGCTCTAATGGATCAAGGTCTGCCAACCCAAGTACCGACCTCAGGCAGCCGATATGAGAAGATCATGCGGCCAGCTTCGCTGTCTAGATCAGCTCCTTAATTTCCTCCAATGCCCGGCATTTAAAGTATATATCCATATAGGTGAAATCGGTTCCGGATGCATTCTTATCGCAGAATGTATTTTGTTAATCTTATAATAGATAATTTGCATTCAAGTCCAAGACAATTTACTTCATAATGAGGTAGCAAATCTGTTAAGTTGTTAAGGTATTCTTTATCTTAACGTATTTCACCGGTAACTTTTCGAGTGCGGATAGCTGCCTACATTACCTTAATTACGAGGCAAGTGTATGGTGTTCAAATAAACACAAATGATTTGACATCTTTCTTGCTCTTTATTAACACCGTTTGCAGTTCCATTAACATACTGCTTATAACTGTCAAACTTAAACATTCTTCTTCTTAAACTTAACAAATGTATAAAATGGAACTATAAACAATCTATATGCATTACGGGTACTCGATCTTCCTCTGTACCTAAAGTTTGCCTTTAGTGTATCTGAATGAATCACCCAGGGTTAAATTCCTCATAAAAGTTTATGCTTCAATCTTTCATTAAACTAAGTGTTACAGTCCTAAAACTCTTTCACAAAAATTTTTGGTAACTATTTTTCCCAGCAACATATTGTCACATGCGTGATTGGCTGAAATTTATATTAATTTAAGAATAGTTTATTCAGAACTCTTGAGATTTAGTAGAAATTTAATCTTACAGTTTCTTAAAGTACAGAAGCTTTGTTAAAATTGGGTAAATAATAGAAAGACTGCAGTTTCCTATTTCCTATGGCAAATCCCATGGAAATTACTATGACATCAGCTTCCCCTGGTGATCGTGCAGAGTTGCACAGAGCAACATGGAGCTTTGCTCCTACTCACGTCATACGGGATGTTCTGGAATAATGCAAATGTGCTCTGCTGTTTGGCTGCTTCAATTCAAAATTAGTGTGATGGCAGGATATGTTTGGTGAGGCCGTCGCCATGTTGCAAAGCGCTTCCGGAAATGTCTAAAACTATATAACTGGAAGCGAGGGTCCACTCGGGGCTCTCTTCTCTCTTTGGCACGTTACTCCGGCCGACACCTTCGGCATGGCGTCCTGGACTCGACCACTCGCTTACTCATTCTTGCCACATCTCCCAAGGTAAGCTCTACAAATTACTATTCAATTCATCATGATATTATTGTCCCTTTTTACTTCCTAAGCCACTCCATTTGTAAACCAAACATCGCAAATTGAGACTAGATACAAGTTGTTAAGCCAAGCGTTTGTTATTGTTTTACCATACTAAACTCCAACTTAGCTGTTCCCCCTAGTCACCACAACCATATAATGTGACAATATATGTGTGAAAAGGACGTCTGAATAACGCCAGGATATTAATGACAATTTTATTATAACTCTTAAAAGCTTCCTACGTTTTAAATATAGTTTAAACTTCTCATTTCAAATCCTATAAAACTTACATTTCAAATATAATTTAATTTCACTACTCGACTGGAAACTGGTTCCATAACCAATAATAACATTACAAAAATACATTTATTATGAAATCACGTTTATTTAAGGCCCTAGTTGTGGCCCATTTGGTCTTCTTCTAAGATTCCACAAAAATGAAAAGTAATCGTGAATTTCAAATGGGACTGAGAGCTCCCTGGAGCAATGACTCGCAGATCTTGGTTTCACGAATAATCCTTCTGCGCCACTTCAACAACCCCCTTCTTCCGAACACCATTTCTTAGAAGTTGTTCTGTCATAGTGACTGATTATTTCTAAAATCACGCTGGTCTATGCTCATACCGAGAACCGATACATTAGATAGAGTTCAAGGAGACAGGCTGGCTATTATATACCCATAGACTAAATTTTCAACGCCTTATCATTGAACCCACGAACCACTGCATATTTAACTTCATGCGCATGATTAGCAAGTTGTCCACGACCAACTCCATCCAATGAATTGTGCTCCCACACTAAGAGTCCTGCTTCAATCTAGTTGTTAATTTTGAACTACCCTGATCCTTCGGGCAAAGTACTGTTACCTAGTTTATAACATTAGAGGCCGCGTCTTCCAGCTTCTACCCTCAAGATGCGCAGCTCCAGGAACAATTCATACCTAATTTTCCTTTGTTACCAGCCGGTCCAAACGGCAAATATACCTAAACTACTAATAAGACACGAGGTTCATTTTTTTCCAAACCCCGATAGGCTATAAATAAAAGAAAAGTTCATAGAAAACAATTATTTTATTACCAAAATTTGTGTACACTGATGGCTACTTTTCAAAATAATCACTGAAAATATCGAGACACTTATTATACCTGTTGACAAGCTTTACAGTACCTTTTTTAAAAAAAATGATGCCACCAATGATTTCAAAAGAGCATTGACGTTGCTTCAAGATGCATCCATTGTTGCGATTGTCGTTTTGTTTGTAGTGTTTCGTATTGGATCCAAGTTTCATCTCCAGTACCAATTTATTTCAAAAAGTTCTCTCCTTCATCATGATAATAGCATATAATTTCCTTGACCTTTATCACGATGGAGAAAAAATTCTGAAATCAATTGTTACTGGAGATGAAACTTGGATCCAATACGACACACCGGAAACAAAACACGACAGTGAATGCATCTTCAAAACAACGTCAATGCTCGTTTGAAATCATGGGTGGCAACATGTTTTGAAAAGAGTACTGCAAACCTTGTCCATAGGAACAATAAATGTCTCAATATTTTCGGTGATTATGTTGAAAGGTAACTATATGAGTACAAATAAATAATGGTAATAAAATAATTGTAGAAAAAAAAACGGTCCTCGTAATAAATACTATCTCAGATAAATTAAATCAGAAGCAGGTTATGGATTCTTACAACTCTTTCAAGTCCTCTGCTACAACTTTTAATTCATTTTCCTTCTTGGGGACAAGATGAAAGTTTGTGGGGCACCCTGTCGAGAGGTCGTAAGGACGAACTTTGTGAACAGCCCGGCGGGTCTAATTAAACAGCCACGTTCTCTGTCTAATACATTCAATTTACACGGCCCTGCCTAGAGGCCAGCTTCGGCCGTAATGAAGTATGCGTTCGATATGATCGGGCTCAGTCATTGTTTGCTCCACCAAGACCTCACATTCTCAGGTATCCTCACTAATATTTGACCTCATTCCCATATAACGTCCAAGAAAGTGCCCACCGAGGCTTTCCAATAGATATTACAGCACCTTACTTGCATAGTAAAGTTTACTTCTTCTAACTATATTGGAAAGTTTGAGGTTTTCACAGCAAACACCCACTTATATTTTAGAGACAATTTTAGACAGTGGTATATTTATATTAGCTGATGGATCGTAAAACATTCGCGTGGGTCTGCAAACGCCAAGTTTGCTCGAGAAGTGCCTAAAATAGCGTGTAAATTAGGTTTGTTGCGTTCACATGACTTTACTCCGACAACTTTTATTGCAAGAAAATTCTGTTCTTAAATGAGATGTACATTTTCTATATAGTGAGATGCTGTCTCTCCTCTCTCTCTCTCTCTCTCTCTCTCATCTCTCTCTCTCTCTCTCTCTCTCTCTCTCTCTCTCTCTCTCTCTCTCCTCTCTCTCTCTCTCTCTCTCTCTCTCTCTCTCTCTCTCTCTCTCTCTCTCTCTCTCTCTCTCTCTCTCTCTCTCTCTCTCTCTCTCTCTCTCTCTCTCTCTCTCTCCTCTCTCTCCTCTCTCTCTCTCTCTCTCTCTCTTCTCTCTCTCTCTCTCTCTCTCTCTCTCTCTCTCTCTCTCTCTCTCTCTCTCTCTTCTCTCTCTCTCTCTCTATCTCTCTCTCTCTCTCTCTCTCTCTCCTCTCTCTCTCTCTCTCTCTCTCTCTCTCTCTCTCTCTCTCTCTCTCTCTCTCTCTCTCTCTCCTCTCTCTCTATCTCTCTCTCTCTCTCTCTCTCTCTCTCTCTCTCTCTCTCTCTCTCTCTCTCTCTCTCTCTCTCTCTCTCTCTCTCCTCTCTCTCTCTCTCTCTCTCTCTCTCTCTCTCTCTCTCTCTCCTCTCTCTCTCTTCCCTCTCTCTCTCCCTCTCTCTCTCTCTCACCCTCCCTCTCTTACGATTCACCAGCTATATAAACACACTAATAAAAGGCAGCTTGTCTCGTATATTAGTTCCAGAAGATTCAATAACTGCATTTTACTGGCCTAGCACACATTTGATCAAATATTGTTTTAATAAGCATCTTACCCCTATCAAATAAATAAAACCGTTTTGTTTTCAAGTTTAGTTTGTTAAAAATATTTTCGCCTGCCCATTATTTTAAGATGTTATTTATACAGGAGTTATTAATAGTTATATAAACAGTTAACTCAATAGAAAGTATCTATGATTTCATAATAATATTGTGTGAAGGTATTACACATATAAATTATGCATAAAATGATGTAAACCTCGATAATTATAACCAATAAAATACATAGGCTTAGTTTCTCCGGATCTCTGCTAGGTTTCGGGGCAACAAACGGTATAACTTCCGTAATTGCTACCCTCTTAGCGTTGGCCATAAGGGTTATTGGCCTTCCCATTTGTTTAGCCAAAGAATGGAATTTACAGTTTCTGAGGGGCCGCGCCGTGGCTCAGTGGTTAGACCGCTTGGCCCTCACCAAGGCGGCCCGGGTTCGATCCCAGGAGACCGCAAAGTGAGATTTGTGTTGGACAACACGGCTCTGGGGCGGGTTTTCTCCGGGATCTCCGGTTTCCCCGCCATTTCATTCCACCAGTGCTCCATCTTCATCTCATGTATCATCAGTGTCATCACCTGCGGTGCCGTATGTAGTAAAAGCGGGCGTTAAACACCACACATTTCATTTCATTTTCAGGTCTGGGGAGTTTAGAATTATCCAGTGTTGGAGCCAAATCGAAGTCAGTCTGGCGAAGGTTTCAGAGTGAGAAGTGTTAAGACGTAGCATCATCAACCGACGTGAAGCGTGAGCTTCATCCGACGCTATACAGAGTATTCTCAGATTAAGATAAATATTTTAGAGTTTTAAGCACATACAGTTATGAGTAGGGTCCGCGAGTGCCGTCCTATATCACTGAAACCTGCAGCCATCCAAGTAACTGACACCGATACCAAAAAGTATAAACAAGACTTTCTGCTCAGGAACCCCACCCCCCCCCCCCAAAAAAAAATTCCCAGTCCAGCTACAGCACCTACTCCATAGTCTAGTAGTGATACACATACTCGTCGAGGCGGACACCGAGATAATTGGGCCTCCTCAGTCACAACATCGACGAGTACGACGTAGGCAACAGATCGTCGCCCGAAGCCCAACGCAGCAAGGAACCCTTCGACATAACATACTACTCACATATTTATGTGAAGAAATAATGTTACAGGGTTATATTGGAATCTTTAAGTGATGAGAAACGAAATGACATTAAATAAATAATACTGAGTGAACGTTGACGGATATAATCTGTTTGGAATTGACCAAAAGGGTAGTTCCATCGGGTATTTTGAACAAACACCTCCGTGCTCACACCATTTTATGCCATTTTTAAATGCAAATAACTTCTATATGTGTATTTATAGTACAATAATTATTTGGTGTTACGCAATATCTATAATATAAAAGTACTTTCTCCAAAGTAAGTAGTAAGTAGTAAAGTAAGTAGTAAAAGAAATGCTGTATAGAAGGACACATTAGCTTTAAGGCTTGTGTTGCAGCGTTTTGGAGCAAGACATGAGTTTCATAAGGCTGAGTGCTTCTTCATAGATACGTGTTATGTACTTACATAGATGGGCCCGCTCAAGATGACGTACCATGACAAGAGTAAATGCGACGTTGGTAAACAACACTACTTCCTAGCCAGAGAATTTAGAGCAAGGGTTACTAACCGAAAAAAACAGGCTAAAAAACCAAACAGACATCAATAACATAGAAAAATTGGAGTATTAATAACAAGTACACTTTAATCGAATTATATCGTATATTAAGTATACTTGTTTATTATTTCTCTTAGTGTTATGACAATATTATGATACCCATTCATTACTGCAGATTCTGTAGTTACATCAACTCAATTTTGTACTTAAATTATATTATGGATATATCATAGTAAAATCATCACACTAATACTTTTTATCTCTCAAACAACAAACTAGATTCAAACAATTAAACTGATTTAAAAAGTT